>PITA01005789.1:29224-40491 GCA_004023965.1 Spilogale gracilis | reverse complement strand
AAAAAAAAAAACAAAAAAAACACCCTATCCTCATTACATCACGTGCCCTCCCCAGTGGCCATCCCCCAGTTACCCCTCCCTTCATCACCCTCCCCTCCAGCAACCCTCAGTTTCTTTCTTGTGATTAAGAGTCTCTTATGGTTTGTCTCCCTCTCAGGTTTCATCCTGTTTTATTTCTTCCTCTCTTCCCCTATGATCCTCTGTTTTGTTTCTTAAATTCCACAGATCAGTGAGATCCGATGATAATTATCTTTCTCTGGTTGACTTATTTCACTTAGCATAATACCCTCTAGTTCCATCCACATCATTGCAAATGGCAAAGTTTAATTTTTATGGCTGCATAGTATTCCATTGCATGCATATGTATATATATATATATATATATCACATCTTCTTTATCCATTCATCTGTTGATGGACATCTAGGTTCTTTCCATAGTTTGGCTATTGTGGAGATTGCGACTATAAACATTCAGATGCACGTGCCCTTTCGGATCACTACATTTGTATCTTTGGAGTAAATGCCTAGCAGTGTGATTGCTGGGTCATAGGGTAACTCTATTTTCAACTTTTTGAGGAACCTCCATACAGTTTTCCAGAGTGGTTTCACTTGCTTGCATTCCCACCAATAATGTAGGAGGGTTCCCCTTTGCCCAAATCCTCACCAACATCTGTCATTTCCTGACTTGTTAATTTTAGCCATTCTGACTGGTGTGAGGTGGTATCTCATCATGGTTTTGGTTTGTATTTCCCTGATACTGAGGGATGTTGAACATTTTGTCATGTGTCTGTTGGCCATTTGTATGTCTTCTTTGGAGAAATATCTGTTCGTGTCTTTCTTGCAGGATTTTTCTATTTGTCTATTCACATCTGCATATATACACATACACACACAGACATCCTTCTATGTGTTTGGACTGACCGAGGACATACATGCTGTCTGTTAGGAGTACTTTCGCCAGCAGGTAATAGACCCTCATTAATGAGGCTACAAACCAACACTCCTGAAACTTTAATGTGCACTCAGAACACTAAAACTTGAGCATCTTTTATTATTTTTTTA
Source organism: Spilogale gracilis (assembly GCA_004023965.1). Lineage (NCBI taxonomy): Eukaryota > Metazoa > Chordata > Mammalia > Carnivora > Mephitidae > Spilogale > Spilogale gracilis. The sequence continues at coordinate 39,429 of PITA01005789.1, read as the reverse complement.
ACTATAATGAACATACAGTGTCATATTAGTTTCAAGTGTACAATGATTCAACAGCTCTAGACATGACTCAGTGCTCATCAAGATAAGTGTACTCTTATTCCTCTTCACCTGTCTCCCCTATTCCCTCCCACCACCCCTCTGGTTACCATGAGTTTGCTCTCTGTATTTAAGAGTCTGTTTTTTCACTTATAGATAGAATTTAAGAACAAATGAAAAAAAGAAGAAAAAAGAGACCAAAAAACAAACAAACAAACAAACAAACAAACAGATTCTTAAATACAGAGAACAACCTGGGGACTTTTTTTTTAATGCAGACTCTGCCTCACTAAGTCTGGGGTGAGGCCAGAAATTCATGTCTAAAAAAAACTCCCAGGTGATGCCTATAACTGCTGGCCTGTAAACCACGCTTTGAGTAGCAAGGGCAAAACTGTATTTATTTAAGAGTTCCAGAAATAAGGTGGTCTAGGCCTCTCTGTGATTTCATGGTTCCACGATCTTCCATCTTTCTGATATACCATCCTTGATATGTGGGCTTTTTGTCTTCACTTCATTGTCAATGGTTGCCCAATGTCTACCCATCATATCTGCATTCATGGTAAGAAGAGAGGGAAGAGAGGGGCAGCAAAAAGCTTTTCATGTGTGGCTCTCTTCTTTTATCAGTGAAGGAAAAACATGAGAAAAGCCTTGAGAAGGCTTCCAGTGGATTTTCCCTTACATTTCATTAACCATAACCTGCTCACATGAGCATACCTACCTGCAGGGGATGCTGGGAAAGCAATTACTTAGCTTTTCCAGCCTCCCTACTGGAGAGAGGCAAGGGGTAGGAATAGCACATATACATCTATATATATACGTGTATGCACATAGGTATGTGTATATATGCAGTCTTTTTTTAATGGGAAAGCATTCCAGAAGCATATGCCTAAGTCTTGGGATTCCACTTCCTTGCCAGCTTGTTAAGGAAATCCAAGCTTTTATTCTATCATAATTCTGTATCTTCATATTTCCCTCCAAAGTCCTTTACAGGACATTCTTTGAATAATGAATAGAGTATCAGCTCTGAGAGACAACTTAGTGATAACATAACTCAACCCCTCAATTTCAGAGAGAATACAAAAGCCCAGAGCAGAATAGGTGTTTGTAATTACAGGGGGAGGGGGAGGCAGAGCTGGGACTGGAGCCCAGGTCTCCTGGCTTCTCCAGTGTGCCGTGTAACAGTTTTCTTCTGAAAAGAAGAGAGCTGTATAGAAGCAACGTAATTCTCCCTCTTTTCCAATACAAAATATGTCATCCAGCTCCTTTCCAACTGTCTCTTTATTGGATTGATTATAAAAGCTAGATGTTCCTAACAAAGCTCATTTTTTCACATGCCTATGAATATCTGAATAAATACATAAAATTGCTTTAAACATATACAAAAAGTAATGAGTTAAGCTGAATCTGCTTCAAGAATATCAGAACTCTTATTAGGGGTGCCCACTAGGTGCCAGTGCAGTCTTAAGCTCTTTATCTTCATTTCTCCCCAAAACTCTGCCAGGATGACCTCATTCTTCCCATTGTATAGACAGGAGACAAAGCCTCAGAGAGCTTAAGTCATTTGTCCAAGGTCACACACATAATAATCATGGAACAAGGGTTTGAAACCCAAACTGCCTTGTTCCGAATGCCAAATTCTTTTCATGAGACCCCTGCCTTTCCTATACTTCCACTGTGATATCTATACTGATTTTCATCATCTATGACTTCTCTCAGTTGTGTTTTTTGTTTGTTTCAGCTAATGAAGAAACCTCCTCTTTTCATGAAGAATATGCTGCCTCCCTCACAAAGTGACCAATGAAGTTCCTATAGGAGTTTCCCCCACATCACCCAGACTCCCACCACCACCCTACTCTCCCAAGCTGGATTCCTTGCTGGATTCCCTGGTTGATCCAGCTTAATCTGAAAAGCGTGCTGGAAGTGGAGAGGGTCCTTCTGCCTTAATTTAAATAGTCTGTAGCTTGATCGACCTCCCTTGTCCCTCTCCAAATAAATGCTTTGTGTGTGGCTTCCAGTCTGCCCACTTTGTTCAACCCACTGTCAGGGGAAGATGGGTATCACTTTACCTGCCTGGCCTTTGCTCCTGGAGCCATTCTGCAGGGGTCTCCGAGCATGATGACATCTGCCTCGTCATCCAAGTGTTAACTGCTCTTGGGTTTATGGACCTAAGCCCCACAGTCCGGGGGCAAAAACAGCACTCTTGCTAGAGAGTGGATTGGCATGGTGCTTTGTCGAACATATCATGATCACAAGCATCACAGAGCATTCAGATCTCTAAAGCACGCTGCCCCGGCACTTACGTGCAGATACACGCATCTCACTGCCGCGGCAGGGCATCTCTCAATCAGTGTAAAGGGTACTTCAGTTTAAGTCGGGGGGGGGGGGGAGGCATTAATTAAGTTGAGGTTGCCTACCCCACCAGCAGCCTCAAAATTTTTTTCCAGGGTCCTTCCCCCAGCCTTCTCAGGGCCCAGCCCAGCCAAATATAGTTTGTGAATCTACCACCTTCCCAGGCAAGACTCCCCTGCCTTCTGATTAATACTGAAACCACCACCTGTGTCCTACCACAGGCTCTCAGTGTCTCCAAAACCACACACACAAAGCCCAGCCTTAATTTCTTAATTCTTCCTCCAACCTTCTGTTAGTCCACCTGTCACACAGAATTACAGACCAAAATATCCACTCTGAGTCTGTCCTCCTAAGTGGCCAATCCAGACAGGAGGATGTGTCCGATATGGGCACATTCAAAGACACCCGCCCCCTACCCCTGGGGTTCCAAATAGCCCAAGCTGACATAAACAAAAGAAGAAGGGAAGCAAGACAAGAAGGGGGCGGGGGTCATCTCCTGGTTGATATGGCACCAACTGGCTTTCCTTTTTGGTTTCTAGGATCAAAGGAGTTGTATTCAGAAGTCATGTGGGCAGGACAGCTATTCACAGCTCACAGGTCACCTTTACAGAATTCTGTCTATTGTCTGAGGCACAGAAATTGTCAAGGTGCCACCTAAGGCTACATTTCGGCAAAGTACAAATCCCTGCACAGCTGGGCGATCCTGGGGAGCCCGCAGTGGAAGCGGTGGGTCCAAGGACCTCCCTGGAAAACAGCGTGCATGGGGCGAGCCACGCAGGGTGCTCTGAGGTCCGAATAGACATTTTCCCTAAGAAAATAGATGAGTGGCCAGCTGAGGTCTGCTGCTTTCCTTTCTTCCTTGTTACAATTAGTTTTCTGCCCCCCAGCCAAGACCTAAATCCCTAACCTAAACACAGCTGGAGGGCCCCAAAAGATCAGCCATCCAAAGGAGGTACTTGTGGGTCTGAATGGCGAGGCGTTTTCCAGAACCTGGAAGCCGTTTCAGCTATTGGAGGGAGGAGAAAACAAATCTGTACACCCTCCCGCGTTTGCACCAGACAGCACGCTGCGCTGGGCGGCAGGCACTCTGTCTCCTCCACTCCCTACGCTCAAAGAGCAGCTGCCATAAATCATTAAGTTAATCATCCTTTAGCCCCGAGAGCCAAGCCGACTGGGACCTGGCAGCATGGTTTCCTGCTGTTTCTAATGAGGCTTCATTAACAGGTAAGAAAAGGCGCCGCTGGCCCCTGATTCCGCCAGGCCTTCCTGAACTTGGTCTTCCTCTGCAACATCCGGTAAAATTACACCCTGGCAGCGGCTCGCTGACAGGTGGCAGGGGAGGCTGCTGCTCCTGTTGGTGGCAAAGACAGAGCATTTGTTCAGCAGCAGACTGGAGAATGGCTTCCAAGGGGCTCTTCCAAAAGCACAGATGCACTCTATTTCCAGACCAGGTAACGCCACTGGCCTCTGGCCTTGCCCCTGGAGCACAGGGTAAACATCCAGGGAAATTGCTACAACGTCCATCCACTTTTTTTCAGACCAAGAACAGACCCACCTTCACTGTCCTCTATAGCACTTCTGAGCACTTCCTGGCGCCCAGGCACTAGGCTGGACTGTGAGGATAGCAGTAAACAGGCGACCCTTTTCCCCCAGGTGGGCATCCTCTCCCCCTGGGGAGTCTGGGTGTGCGCACAAAAGAAAAAATACAGCAAGACAAGCAGAGCAGCACGTTAGGGTTTGCACACCCCTTTCACAGAATTCAGTGTATTATAGAAGGCATGGAAATAGACATCCAGATCTAATCTCTGTGGGTTTTCAAGAATCATCAAGGCACGCGCTGCTCTCTGCTGATCCTTAAATACCCCACAGGTACTCTTTTTTTTCCCCAGATGTATTGAGCTGTGATTGACATTCAGCACTGTGCAAATTTAAGGTGTATAACATAATGATCTGACATAGTTATGTACCATGTAAGAATTACCCCCATCAGTTACCATCTGTTATTTCCTTTAGATACAGAGAAAGAAAAGGAAAAATATATTGTTTCCTTGTGCTAGGAGCTCTTGGGGTTACTCTCTTTTGCACATGCTGGACAGCAGTGTTAGCTGGAGTCAGTCATCACGCTGTGGGTGACATCCCTGGTGCTTATCTTCCAGCTGGAAGTTTGTGTCTTTTGACTACTTTCCTCCAATCCATGCCTTCCCCCTCTGCTAACCATAGATCTAATCTCTTTTTCTAGGAGTTTGGTGTTTTGGTTTTTTTTTTTTAAGATTCCACAAACAAATGAGATCATACATTATTTGTCTTTCTTTGTGTGCCTTATTTCATTTAGCATAATACCGTCAAGGTCCATCCATGTTGTGCAAGTGACAGACTTTCCTTCTTTTATGGCTAAATAATGTTCTTCTGGGTATATGTGTATATATATATCTCACAACTTCTTTATCCATTCATCTGTCCAAGGGCACTTAGTCTGCTTCCATGTCTTGGTTGTTGTAACCAATGCTGCTAAGGATATGGGGATGCAGAGATCTCTTTGATAGAGCGTTTTCATTTCCTTTGAATACTGTCCTAGACGCAGGATTGCTGGATGATATGGTATTTCTGTTTTTAATTTTCTGAGGAACCTCCACACCATGTTCCACAGTGGCTGCACCAGTTTGCACTCCCATCAGCCACGCACAAGGGTTCCCTTTTCTCCACATCCTCGCCAGCATTTATTTCGCCTTTTTGATGCTAGCCGTTCTTACGGATGTGAGGTGATACTGTGGTTTTGATTTACATTTCCTGAACGATTAATGATGTTCAATATCATTTCATGAACCTATTCGCCACTCATCTATTTTCTTTTTTTTTTTAAGATTTTATTTATTTATTTGACAGAGAGAGATCAAAGTAGGCAGAGACGCAGGCAGAGAGAGAGGAGGAAGCAGGCTCCCCGCAGAGCAGAGAGCCTGATGGGGGCCTTGATCATGACCTGAGCCGAAGGCAGAGGCTTTAACCCACTGAGCCACCCAGGCGCCCTCATCTGTTTTCTTTGGAAAAATGTCTATCCAAGCCTTTTGCCAATTTTTTTAAATTGTAATTTGCTAAATTAGTTATTATGAGATATTTACACTGCTTCCAAGGTTGAATATATATATTTTTTAATTGAAAAAATAGGGGTGTCTGGGTGGTTCAGTTGGTTGAGTCTGACTCTTGATTTCAGCTCAGGTTATGATCTGAGAGTCATGAGATGGAGCCCTGAGGAGGACTCCACTCTGGGTGTGGAGCCTGCTTAAGATTCTTTCTCCCTCTCTCTCTGCTCCTCCCCCTACAAATGTGTATGGGCACATATGCTCACTTGCTCTCTCTACCCCCCCCCCAAAATGCAGAAATCAACACAGGACTTGGGCTACTAAAGATAAAGAAATGAATGATTTTAACATTTTAGAAGGGAAACTAATTTTTAGTGCTCTATCTGCACAGAACTATGTGATCTCAATCTGTTAGCCTAAGATTCAAGTTTACCAACTACTACAAATGAATTTGCAGGGTCCCTTTGAGGATATGTGTGATGCCAGCCTAAGGGTGCCAGCAGCAGTCATAATAGGATTTTCTTATAAAGAAGCAAGAATGGGGTGCCTGGATGGCTCAGTTGGAAGAGCTTGTGACTCTCAATCTCAGGATCATGAGTTCAAGCCCCACATTCGGTGTAGAGATAACTTAAATAAATAAAACTTTTTTAAAAAAGGCAAGAGGGGCACCTGGGTGGCTCAGTTGGTTAAGCGACTGCCTTCGGCTCAGGTCATGATCCCGGAGACCTGGGATGGAGCCCCACATCGGGCTTCCTGCTCGGCGGGAAGCCTGCTTCTCCCTTGCTCCCCCCCCCCCCGCTTGTGTTCCCTCTCTAACTGTGTTTCTCACTCTCAAATAAATAAAATCCTAAAAAAAAAAAAAAAAAGGCAAGAGTAAGCCAAGCAATAATGGAGATTTAATATTACTCCTCAGGAAAGCAAAGTCACCTGTTTCATATTCTAAGTGAGGAAGCAATAACAAGTACGCATCACCAGCTGCCCAGTAGCCCATAGAGCTGGTGGGGCGTGATAACTACAGCTGGCCTGTTACCCTTACAGATCTAACATTTTGTTTGTGAGGAAGGACTTTTCACTGAGTAGTCCTCTCTCCAAAGTGAGGTCCTTCCTTAGAAAGGGTGCTCTGTCTCCAGGAGTACTGAGGGGGCAGTGCCAGGGTTGATACGGTCCCCTGTCAGGATGAGAAGTCTTCAAGTAGATTAGAAAGCAGATATGATCTCTCCTTGGATATGCCCTGGTGTGCCTGGTTGACATTTTGACATCGTTAAACTAAATGCCTATTCTTCTCAAGACATCTTCTTGAAGTGCTAGTGGAATATGGTGCTGAATCAGAAATGAGCCACTGCGTGCTGAGTATCTGTAAGACATGGGCCTAGAACCCCCAAGGCTGAAGCTGCCGCAGCCTCCCCAGTTCCCATCCCAGAGTGCAGCACCTATCCTGTCAGCAGGGTTACAGGGCATTGGGAAGTAATGGCCTTGAAAGACTGGGAGCTCCACTTTTGCCCAATTTTAGCTGAACTATTTGCTTTTTGTTATTGAGTTCTGTGAGTTCTTTGTATAATTTGAATATTAACTTCTTCCCAGATCTATGGTTTGCAAATATTTTTCCCATTCAGCAAGTTGTCTTTCTTTTTATTGATGATTTCCTTTGCTGTGCAGAAGCTTTTTAGTTTGATGCAGTCCCACTTATTTTTTAGTTTTTGCTTGTACTTTAAGTATCCTATCCAAAAAGTCATTGCCAAGACCCATGTCAAGGAGATTTTTCCCTATGTTTTCTTCTAAGAGTCTTATGGTTTTCAGTCTTACGTTTAAGTCTTTAATCCATTTCAGGTTAATTTTTATAAGTGGATTTAAGAAATGGGTCTAGTTTCATTCTTGCATGAATATCCAATTTTCCCAACACCATTTATTGAAGAGACTAGGTCTTCCTCATTGAGTACTCTTAGTTTTCTTGTCAAATATTAATCAGTTTGCATGGGTTTACTTATGGGCTTTAAGTTCTATTCCATTGGTCCATGTGTCTGTTTTATGCCAATACTATGCTATTTTCATTACTGTAGTTTTATAATATAGCCTCAAATTGGGAAGTGTGATGCCTCTTGCTTGTTCTTTCTCAGAATTGTTTTGGCTATGCAGAATCTTTTGTTCCATATAAATATTAGGATTGTTTTTTCTGCTTCTGTAAAAAATATCATTGGAATCATGATAAGGGTTGAACTGAATCTATGGATGCCCTTGTGTAGTATAGACATTTTTACAATATGAATTCTTCCAGTCCATGAAAATGGAATACCTTTTGATTTATTTATGTCTTCTTTGATTCTCTCGTTGTTTTCAGTGCAGAGATCTTTTACTTCCTCGCTTAAATTCATTTCTAGCTATGCTATTGTCTTGATGCTATTGTACCACAGATATTTTTTCATGAACAGTTACATCATCTTTTTTGTTTTGATAAATGACAAAAGAGGATGGTACCTCTTTGGCATCTTATCTAGGGTTGCTGAACTTAATAAAATATAGGATGTCCAGGTAAATTTGAATTTCAGATAAAAATGAGTAAGTTTTTAGTAGAAATATGTCCACATATTATATCAGACATACTTCTACTAAAAAATTATCAAGTGGGGCACCTGGGTGGCTCAGTCAGTTAAGCGTCCAGCTCTTGATTCAGCTCAGGTCATGATCTCAGTGTCATGGGATCAATCTCTGCACTGGGCTCCATGCTTAGCACAGAGTCTGCTTGAGAGATTCTCTCCCTCTCCCTCTGCCTCTCCCTTCCCACTTGTGTTCGTTCCCTCTCTCTCTAAAATTAATTAATTAATTAATGTTAAAGATGATCAGACAGCCTTACTCATAATCAGTCAGAAGCACTCCATGCTCACATTCTGTACAGCTTTCTGACCTCAAGTGATTTATGAACATTTATCCACTATTTCTAGCTTGAATATCACAAGAAGGGGAAGGGGTGATCCAGGCCATGTTTGAGCCCAGTCCTAATTGAAAATCCAGTCTCCTGACACAACAGCACAGCAGATCCAATCATTTTGAAGAAATTAATCTGCTAGTTGCCTGAAGAAAGCATACCATTTTCTCAGCTGAAGTGACTGGCTTAATTGGATCATATAGACCAGTTATTTTGAACAATAGGTTGAACAGGAACTGAAGTAGATCCCAGCATGATGTGCCATGCTGCAGAGTCAACAGGAAACCCAACTTTCCCTGTCATGCCCAAGAGAAAATCATCTGTTTTCTCTTTCTCCTGAGAGTGAAAGACAGTTCACGCTATAGGGAGTGAGGCTTTCTGTGTAATTTTGGGCTATAATGCAAAAGATACATTGCATTTTAGGAGAATGGGCTTTGCAAAGTCGACAAGCCACAAACTCCTGAATTTCGCCAGACAAGCCATAAGTACTTGGCTTTTTTACTGTTTTCATTTTGTTTCAACAGCTAAAGTTCTTATTGATGACCTACCTAAATGAGGTTCACAATTTTTTATTTAAAAACCTACTTGGCAGGGGTTCCTGGGTGGTTCCCAGCTCTTGATTGCAGCTCAGATCATATTCTCTGAGTCGTGAGATCAAGCCCCTTCTCCAGCTTTGTGCTCAGCACTGAGCCCTTTGGGATTCTCTCTCCGTCTCCTTCTGCCCCTCCCTACTGCTCACTTTCTCTCTTTTTCTCTCTCTCAAATAAATAAATAAATCTTTAAAAAAAATGCCCTTGGCAAACCCGACTAGATAATTAAGACAAGGTGTCACCAATTCCCTTTATGTCCACATTGCTATGGGTACTTTGAGAGGGAAACAAAAGGGCAGAAATCAATAGACCAGAGGTAAGTTAAGCACCTCATCATTTAGCTACTAGTGACCAAGAGAAAAGAGGTGAGAGAAACATGTAGGGTAATAACTGTCTGGGGAAGTGAAATTGTGGTTTTACATGTTGTTTGGGGAATTCAGTCTTAGCAGTTCACCTTCATGCTCGGTAGCAGAAAACTCTCTCCTCTCCAAAATTAAATCCTCTTCCTCTAAAAACAGTTACACAGCCCCTCCTCCACATCAACATTGTGCTAGGTGCCAAGGATGTGGAGAAGTATAAAATGTAGATCTGCCTTTAAAGATTCTAGATCAGCACTGTCCAATAGAAATAGAATCCAAGCTATGTACATAATTTTGAGTTTCCTAATAGCTACCTTTTTAAAAGGGTCAGAGGGAAACAAGTGAAACTAATAATACATTTTACTTATCTCAACATACCCCAGATCGTATCATTTCAGCACATAATTGACATTTTAAAATTATTATTAAGATATTTTAGATTATTTTTTGGTACTTGGTCTTCTAATCAGGTTGATAGTTTATCCTTATACTCCAACTCAATTTGGATTCTAAATTTTCTTCAGAAGTATTTGATGCATATTTAGATTTTAAAATTTATAGTTGAAAAAGGAGATTCACAAACCCAAGTTATCCCAAACATACTTAAAATTTTTTCAATAACTGAGTTGAGGACCAAAAAATTGTTCGCCTTTGATGTTTGTATTTTTTCCTTTGATCTATATTAACAAAACTGGTTCATCTTTTTTGGAAGAGTTTATTAGCTTTGAAGCAAAAGCATATCGGTTTCAAAAAAAAAAAAAAAAAAAAAAAAAAAAAAAAAAAAAAAAAAAAAAAAAAAAAAAAAAAAAAAAAAAAAAAAAAAAAAAAAAAAAAAAAAAAAAAAAAAAAAAAAAAAAAAAAAAAAAAAAAAAAA
>PITA01005789.1:0-29124 GCA_004023965.1 Spilogale gracilis | reverse complement strand
TTATAAATACCAAAAAAAAATTCCACTTTTTAAATTTTCATTTTATAAGACAAATATTTGGTATTGCTTTTATTTTTAAATTTTTAAGTGAAGTTAAATAACATTTAAAAATCATTACTTCAGTCACACTAACCATATTTCTTTTTTTTAATATTTATTTATTTGACAGAGAGAGACATAGTAAGAGAGAGAACATAAGCAGGGGGAGTGGGAGAGGGAGAAGCAGGCTTCCTGCCAAGCAGGGAGCCTGATGCGGGGCTCGATCCCAGGACCCCGGGATCATGACCTGAGCTGAAGGTAGACACTTAACAAATGAGGCACCAAGGTGCCCATACTAACCATATTTCAAGAGTTCAACAGCTGCATGTGGCTGGTGGCTACTCTTTGGACAGAGCAGATGGAGGTTGAGTGGGGGTGGGCAGGATGTATAGCTTGTGAAAACTATTGAGGTGTTTGCGAGCTTATCTGTGGGAAGTCCTGCTTCTTCCTCCTCAGGTATATGTGTGAACTGCTTGGCTGACTGGGTATCCCAGAGTATCCTAGGCAGGTATAAATAGAAAGGCCACCATTCCCATAGTTTCACAGGCATCCCCACGGCTCAAGTAATCCTTCCACTCCATAGAACTGCTTCTCACAACCAGCTCTTTTGGAAAGAGTTCCTGCTGGCAGAGCTCTTAAGCCTCCTGTGGCTAAGTGACTACATCTCTTGTTTCATGCCACATCCCTCTCCTTTCCCTAAAATCCTTACCACACAAGCCCTGAAAGGGGTGAGCTGAGTTAAAGTTGGCCACCAATATCTCACCTCTAGCCCCCTCTTGCTCAGCTAAGTCATTCTGCCAGTCTCTTTGCTCCCTTATAGTGATTTCCTCTTCAAGGTTCCATAGACTCTCCCTCAATCCAGCTTCATCAGGACTCACCCCTAATGATTTCAGTTCCTCAGACATACATGAACCCCATATTTTGACTGAATTCATGTTCTCTCCTCAGCCCCATGCCAGTTGGACATGTGACCAGGCATCTGTTTCAAAGTTTCCAAATATATCCTGTTTGTCAGTAGTAACTGTGGGCTAATCTCCCCAGAGCAGAAGAGAGACATCCAGAGGGTAGTGTGGTCCAACTCCACAGGCTAGCCTACTGGTTTCAGCTGACCCCAACCTGAGGGTACCATTATATACTGTGTTCATGAAATTTAAGACATCACTGATTATAAGATGTACCATCACTGAATGTAACACTAAGAAATAACTACTGCAAATGGAAATCTACTAGGAGACCCCTGATTCAGCTGAGACACTAAAGGCCTTAGTAGAGGAGTAAATGATAAATTTATGGAAAAGAGATAGCAGGAAAGGAACATACAGAGTGGGGTAGCAAGGGAGGTTGCATGTTTCAACTCTGCCACTGGGTGGAGGGAGGGAAAATTCTTCCCTAGCCATTTGAACCCCAGGTTGGTTCTCATACAGGCTGCAGGACTACTTGTGCAGTTCAAAAACCTCAGAGAATTTCACCTAAAGTGGTCTCATTGAGTTCCCTGGCAGGGCCAGAGCCCAAACTTTATATAATTTGGGGCCATCTTTAAGAAAATGAATACAAAATATCATATTCTTCCAAATTTTATAAAAACATATGATCATATGGAATGCCTGAGTGGTTCAGTCATTAAGTGTCTGCCTTCGGCTCAGGTTATAATCCAGGGTTCCTGGGATGGAGCCCCATGTCCTGCTCAACAGGAAGCCTACTTCTCCCTCTGCCCCTCCCCCTGCTTGTTTCCCTTTCTGGCTGTTTCTCATTCTGTCAAACAAATAAATGAAATCTTAAAAAAATATATATATATGATCGTATGAAGCTGCGACTATGGCCCCTTGCAGGGCTTCGGAAGAGACGCACACTGGAGGGACCCTGAAGCTTTAGTTTCATTGGCTTCAGGTAAACTCTCTGCTTCCAAGAAACTAGCAGAAGCAAAAGGAAATTCTCTGTGAATAGCCCAACTTTAATCCTACTGGATAACAGTAACACACCATCAACTGTTTTCATACCCTAATTTCAGAGATGTTCAAGCATGAAGCAATGTGCTTTTAGGATTGATGATCAAAGAAATTTGGTATTTTACAAAGGAAAAGGGAAATGTAAATTTTGACCCTGGTCTGGCTGAAACAACAACAATAGCAATGGTGATGATGATGGTGGTGATGATGATGGTGGTGATGATGATGGTGATGATGATGATGGTGATGATGATGGTGGTGATGATGATGATGGTGATGATGATGGTGATGATGATGGTGATGATGATGGTGGTGATGATGATGGTGGTGATGATGATGGTGGTGATGATGATGGTGGTGATGATGATGGTGATGATGGTCGTGGTGATGGCTAGCCTTTATCAAGCTCCTAGAGTGTGTCAGCCTCTTAGAAGTGATTTTCTCTGCCCTCATGAGAGCTTACTGCATCCACTAAAGAACTGAAGACGAAGGGTGACGATTGCTAATATATCCACAATTAGCTCACTTATTTGGTGAGTGCCCAAGTTCGCTGGGTCATGGAGAATACTTGCAGATTATCCAGATATAATCAAATAGTGAGGTGAATCACAGCAATCCAGTATTTTTACTGGAGCAAATCGACACAGCTCTGGGTCTTGCTGTGCCCCTACTGACCTAGCCAATGCTTTTCTCTCCATCCTCTTCTGCCCCTCCTGGCAGGGACAACAGTATGTCTTTACTGGATTGCCTCAGGCTGTGTCAGCTCTCCTACACCTGGTCATTATGTAGACTAGAAGGACCCCTAGAACTAGGCTGATCCATTTCATATTTTCATCATGCTAATTGGACCTGGTGGGCCTGAAGAAGTTAGCCACCAAGTAGGTGCCTGCATGCCGGAGGATGGGAAATAAGCCCTGACAACATTCAGAAGATGGTCACACAGGTAAAGCCTCTAGGGGTCCAGTGATCTGTGGTTTGTAGGATAGACCTTCTAAACTGAGTAGTGCATGTTGTAATTTACACCAGCCACCATGAAGAGAGAGACACAAAGCTTGATTCTCAGAAGAAACACAAATCAATTTGAACTGTTAACTCAGTAACTCAGAAGACTACAGGGTTTGGGTTTGGGTTCTTTCTTTTTTCTTTCTTTCTTTCTTTTTTCTTTTTATTTTGTCATAATTTTGGATATAGAAGAGTTAAAAGAATAGTTAAGGATTTGCCATATACCCTTCACTCAGATTTCATAAATACTAACATTCTAGATTGTTTTTGTTTTGTTTTATTTATTTTTATTTTTTATTTTTTTATTTAATTTAATTTTTTCAAGGTTCCAAGACGCATTGTTTATGTGCCACACTCAGTGCTCCATGTACTACATGCCCTCCTTAATACCCACCACCAGGCTCACCCATCTCACCCATGCCCCCTGCCCCCTTCCTTCCAAAACCTTCAGTTTGTTTCTTGGAGCCCACAGTCTCTCATGGTTCATCTCTCCATCCAATTTCCCCCAATTCACTTTTCCTTTCCTTCTCCTAATGCCCTCCATGTTATTCCTTATGTCCCACAAGTAAGTGAAACCATATAATAACTGACTTTCTCTGCTTGACTTATTTCACTCAGCATAATCTCCTCCAGTACCATCCATGTTGATGCAAAAGCTGGGTATTCATCCTTTCTGATGGCTGTGAAATATTCCATTGTATATATGGAACACACCTTCTTTATCCATCTAGATAGATTCTTTTTTTTTTTTTTAAGATTTTATTTATTTGACAGAGAGAAACACAGCCAGAGAGGGAACACAAGCAGGGGGAGTGAGAGAGGGAGAAGCAGGCTTCCCGCTGAGCAGGGAACCCGATGTGGGACTCGATCCCGGATCTCCGGGATCATGACCTGAGCCGAAGGCAGTCGCTTAACCAACTGAGCCACCCACGCGCCCCTAGATAGAGAGATTCTTAAAGCAGATTTAAATTTTATTAACTTCAGAAATATAAATGCTACAAACTTACAAAAAATTATTTTAAAGTTACAGCATTTAAATGTCTTGTATACTTGGGGGAGGAGTTAAGATGAGGGAGCAGTAGGGTGACCCTAGGCTTGTCTCATCCCCCAAACCCAGCTAGATAAATATCAAATCATTCCAAACGCCCAAGACATTGATCTGAATGATGAGAGAACAAACTGCAGAACTAGAGAGAGAAAAGAAGCCACATCACGGAAGGGAGAAGGTACAGAAACTTGATTCCAAGGAGAAAAGGATAACAGGTTCTGTGGAGGGGAGGGAGCCTTGATCTCAGAGAGGGGAGAGAGAGAAATAGAAAGTGATGCACAAGGGATTACACAAGAGCAACATTTCCCCAAAACCATGGATTGGGAAAGCTAGAACTGCTGATTATCACAAGTTTTTGACAAGCAGCAGAGCCCAAAATCTGAAATTCTAGAAGTCTGCACCATCTCTGGGGTCATGCCTGGTAGGCATTGCGGTGTTCGTGTGGGGAAGGAGGGTGGAGGCCCAGGAGAAGACAGCATGCTCTGAGGACCCCCTGGGTTGTATGAAGAGAGACAGTTCCCCTTCTTGGAGTGGCATGACCTCTCAGGGGACAGAAGAACTGGTGGCATCAACATGCTGTCCTATTCCCAAGCATAGGAACAGAGACACCAGCTAAGGGTAGCAAACCTTAGTGCAGGCTTTATGCTGTGCTTTATTATAAACTTCAAAATGCTGCACAGTAGTGTGACTGCTTTTCTGGGGCAGACTGGCAAATAGCAAAAGTGAGGCGAAATCCTCCCTCAGAGGATTGGAATGGGTCCTCACCAAGCCACGTTCCTAAAATTTGGAGTTTTGAAACCCAGCTGTGTGCCTGAGATAAAACATGAGTATTGTGCCACACTGTAAATAGATGGTTAAGACAGGTGGGATGAGGGCAGGTTCTGACACAAGCTGAGGACACAAGCTGTTTACTCTTCTGTGAAGGCTTCCTGAAGAGTGGTGGCAAGAACGTTGTGCCCTAGGGTGGGAGAGCAGAGCAAGCCATTCCCCCCACACCTCCAGCCCATTAACACTGACAGACCCCAGTGAGCCACACAGAACCCTGCCATGGAGACCAGAGCTGCTTACACTGAGCCCCACCCTCCAGCACCCTGCAGGCACATTTCCACTAGGGCAAGTCCTCCTGAGAATCAGCACAGCAGGCCCCTCCTCCAGAAGACCAGGACAAACCCCTCACTCACACCAAGTCTACTGATTATAGAGCAGTACAAGGCTTCAGCTCTAGGGGAAATAGGATCTAGATTCTTTTTTTTTTTTTTTTACCTCTTCTTAATATAGCCATTACTTTCAGGAGCAAGAATATAACAGGTTTTCCAACAATCACACACACACACACAAAAAAAAAAATTCACCTAAACAAAATGACAAGATGGAGGAATTCACCCCAAAAGAAAGAACAAGAAGGAGTAACAGGGATTTAACCAATAGAGATATAAATAAGATGCCTGAACCAGAATTTAAAACAACTATAAGGATGATAGTTGGGCTTGGAAACAAGCATAGAAGACACTAGAGAATCCCTTACTGCAGAGATAAAAGAACTAAAAACTAGTCAGGCCAAAATGAAAAATGCTATAACTGAGATGCAAACCCAAGTGGAATGGATGCCATGAAAAAGAGAACGGATAAAGCAGAGGAACAAATCAGTGATATAGGAGATAAAATTACCAAAAATAATGAAGGTGAAAGAAGAGGGAAGGAAAGGTATTGGATCACAAATGTAGACTTGGGAAACTCCATGACTACATAAAGTGTAATAACATTCATAACATAGGAGTCCCAGAACAGAAGAGAGAGAAAAAGTGGAAGAAGATTTATTTAAACAAATTATAGCTGAAAACTTCCCTAATCTAGGGAAGAAAACAGACATCAAGATCCCAGATGCACAAGAATTCCCATTAAATTCAACAAAAGCTCACCATCACCAAGACATATCAGTAAAATTCAGAAAATACACGAAGAAGGAATCCTGAAAACAGCAAGGGAAAAAATGTCCTTAAACTACAAGTGAAGACAGATCAGATTTATAGTAGATCTGTCCATAGAAACTTGACAGGGCAGAAGAGAGTCACAGGATATATTCAACATGTGGAATGTGAAACACATGCAATCAAGAATACTCTATCAGTGGGTTAAAGCCTCTGCCTTCAGCTCAGGTCATGATCTCAGGGTCCTGGGATCGAGGTCCACGTCCGGCTCTCTGCTCAGCAGGGAGCCTGTTTCCTCCTCTCTCTGCCTGCCTCTCTGCCTATTTGTGATCTCTCTCTCTGTGTGTGTGTCAAATAAATAAATAAAATCTTAAAAAAAAAAAAAAGAATACTCTATCCAGCAAAGCTGTCATTCAGAATAGAAGAAAAGATAAACAGTTTCCCAGACGAACAAAAACTAAAGGAGTTCATGGCCACTAAGCCAGCCCTGCAAGAAATATTAAAGGGGACACTTTAAGTGGGGGAAAAAGACCAAAAGCAACAAAGACTAGAAAGGAAGAGAGAACATCACCAGCAAAAACAATTTTACAGGTAACAACACAATGGAACTAAATTCACACCTATTAATAATCTCTCTGAATGTAAATGGGCTAAATGTGTCAGTCAGGGTATCAAAATGGATAAGAAAAACAAGGTCCATCTATATGTTGCTTACAAGAGACTCATTTTAGACCTAAAGACACTTGCAGATTGAAACTGAAGGGATGGAGAACAATCTATCATGTTTGTTTGTTTCTGTATCACTCTTTTCTGCCCTTTATTCTTTATTATTTCCCCTCTTCTGCTGGCTTTAGGCTTTACTTGCTTTTCCTTTTCTAGCTCCCTTAGGTGTAAACTAAGGTTGTGTATTTGAGACTTTTCTTACTTCTTGAGGTAGGCCTGATTTGTAAAGCTGTTCTTCTCAAGCTGTTCCAAAAAATAGAAATGAAAGAAAAACTTATAAATTTATTTTATGAAGTCAACAATATCTTTATTTCAAAACCAAAGATCCCCCCCCCTAAAAGAGAGAATTACAAGCCAATACCTCTGATGAACATGGATGCAAAAACTCTCAACAAGATACTAGCAAGTTGAATCCAAGAATATGTTAAAAGAATTACTCACAACAATCAAGTGGGATTCATTCCTGGGCTGCAGGGATGGTTCAGTATTCGCAAATCAAAGAATGTGATACACCACATTAATAAAAGAAAGGATAAGAACCATATGATTCTCTCAATAGATGCAGAAAAAGCTTTTGATGAAATATAGCATCCATTCTTTCTTTTAAAGATCTTATTTATTTAACAGAGAGAGAGGGGGAGATCACAAGTAGGCAGGGAGGCAGGCTCCCTGCTAAGCAGAAAGCCTGATATGGGGCTTGATCCTAGGACCCTGAGATCATGACCTGAAGAGGCTTAACCCACTGAGCCACCTAGGTACCCCAATACAGCATCAATTCTTAGTAAAAAAAAAGAAAAAGAAAAAAAAAACTCTCAGCAAAGTAGATACAGATGAAACACTCCTCAACATCAAAAGGCCATCTATAAAAGACCCACAGCTAATTCCATCCTCAATGGGGAAAGGCTGACAGGTCCTTCTCTATGGTCAGTAACAAGAGAGGAATACCCACTTTCACCATTACTATTTAACATACTGGAAGTTTTAGCCTCAGCAATCAGACAACAAAAAGAAATAAAAGGCCTCCAAATCAGCAAGGAAGAAGTCAAACTTCCACTATTCACAGATGACATTATACCTTATGTAGAAAACCCAAAAGATTCCACCAAGAAATTACTGGAACTGATACACAAATTCAGCACATTTGTAGGATACAAAATCAATGTACATAAATCTGTTGTATTTCTATACACCAATAATGAATCAGTAGAAAAGGAAATCAAGGAAACGATCCCATTTACAATTGCACCAAAAACCATTGGATACCTAGAGATACACCTAACCAAAGAGCTAAAAGATCTGTACTCTGAAAACTCTAAAACATGTATGAAAGAAATTGAAGACACAAAGAAATGGAAAAACATTCCATGCTCACAGATTGAGAGAATAAACATTATTTAAATGTCCATACTACCAGAAGCAATCTATGCATTTAATGCAATTCCTATCAAAATACCACCAACAGTTTTCACAGAGCTAGAACTAACATTCCTAAAATTTGCATGGAACCACAGAAGATGCCAAATAGCCAAAGCAAACCTGAAAAAGAAAAAAGCTGAAAAAAAAAGAAAGAAAAAATCTGGAAGTCTCATAATTCCAGCTGTATTACAAAGTTGTAGTCATCAAGACATATGGTATTGGCACAAAAACAGACACATAGATCAGTGGAATCGAATAGAGACCCCAGAAATGGACCCACAACTCTATGGTCAACTAATCTTCAATAAATAGGAAATAATACCCAATGGAAAAAAGACAGTCTCTTCAACAAATGGTGTTGGGGAAATTGGACAGCTACATGCAGAAGAATGAAACTGGGCCACTTTCTTACACCATACAGAAAAATATACTTAAAATGGATGAAAGACCTAAATGTGAGACAGGAAACCATCAAAATTCTAGAAGAGAATACAAGCAGCAGCCTCTTTGACCTTGGTTTATCAACTTCTTACTAGACATGTTGCAGGAAGCAAGGAAAACAAAAGCAATGAACTATTGGGATTGCATCAAGATAAAAGTCTTCTGCACAGTGAAGGAAACAATCAACAAAACTAAAAGACAACCTACAGAATGGGAAAAGATATTTGCAAATGACATATCAGATAAAGGGTTAGTTTCCAAAATCAGTGAAGTATTTATCAGATCAACACCCCAAAAATAAATAATCCAATTAAGAAATGGGCAGAAGACATGAACACTTTTCCAAAGAAGACATACAGATGACTAACAGACACATGAAAAGATGCTCAACATCAGTCAGCATCAGACAAATACAAATCAAAACCACAATGAGATACCACCTCACACCCATCAGAATGGCTAAAAGTAACAACACAGGAAACAACAGGTGTTGGTGAGGATGTGGAGAGAAAGGAGCCATCTCACATTGTTGGTGGGAATGCAAACTGGTGCAGCTACTCTGGAAAATAGTATGGAAGTTCCTCAAAAAGTTAAAAATAGAATTACCCTACTACTGAGCAATTGCACCACTAGGTATTTACCCAAAGGATACCAAAATACTGATTCAAAAGGGCATATGCACTCTGATGCTATAGCAGGACTATTGACAATAGCCAAACTATGGAAAGAGCCCAAATATCCATCTACTGATAAATGGATAAAGAAGATGTGGTATATGTACGTGTGTGTGTGTGTGCGTATAATGGAATATAACTCAGCCATCAAAAAGAATGAAATCTTGCCATTTGCAATGACGTGGATGGAGCTAGAGTGTATTATGCTCAGTGAAATACAACTACCATATGATTTCACTCATGTAGAATTTGAGAAACAAAGCAGATGACCATGAAGGGGGTAAATAAAGAGAGAGAGTAATAAACCATAAGAGACTCTTAACAAATTGATGGTTGATGGACGGAAGTAGGTGGGGGATGTAGAAGTAGATGGGTGATGGTATTAAGGAGGGCACTTGTTGTGAGGAGCATTGTAAGTGATGAATCACTAAATTCTACACCTGAAATCAGTTTACCATATATGTTAACTAGAATTAAATAAAATATTGAAATAAAAAATTATTTACTTTTATAAATAAAAAATAAAATAAATGTATAGTTAGATTGAGAAATTTTGAGTGGAAAACATTGAGACAAAAACTTAAAATTAAAAATATGCCATTTAAAATTCATTAAATTGTGTAATAATTTCTAAGCTTTGTGGTTTTTTTATTTTATTTATTTATTTGAGAGAGAGAGCAAGAGCACACAGAAGGGGAAACAGCAGTGGGAAAGAGAGACTCCCCACTGAGCGGGGAGTCCAATGCAGGACTTGATCCCAGGACCCTGAGATCATGACCTGAGCCGAGGGCAGATGCTTAACTGGCTGAGCCACCCAGGCACCCTGTAGACATTGTTTTTTTTTAAATCATTTTAGGTTTACAGAAAAATTGAGCAGATTGTACAAAGAGTTACCATATACTCTCTCTCCCACACATTTTTCCCTATGATTAACTTCTTACATTAGAGCAGTACCTTTGTTAGAATTACAGAACCAATATTGATTGACACATAATTAACTAAAGTCTATAACTCACATTAGGGTTCATTCTTTGAGTTGTACAGTCTATAGGTCTTGATAAATGCACAAGGTCATGTATCCACCTTTAGAATGTCATTGGAATAGTTCCACTCCCTAAAAATCCTCTATTCATCCTCTCACCCTTAGTGGAGCCCCAGGCAACCACTGATCTTTTTACTGTCTTTACAGTTTTGCTTTCTCCAGAAGGCCATATATTTGGAAACATGCAGTACATAGCCTTCTCAGATTGCCTTCTTTCACTTAGCAATATGAATTTAAGGTTCCTGTATGTCTTTTTGTGGCTTGATAGCTCATTTCTTTCTATTGTTAAAATAATACCTATTGTACAAATGAAATAAATATACCAATTTGTTTATTCATTCACCTGTGGAAGGGCATCTTGGGTTACTTTCCATTTGGGTCAGTGATGAATAAAGCTTCTATAGACATCTGTATGCAGGTTTTGTGTGGACATAAGTTTTCGACTTATTTGAGTAAATACCTACAAGTGTGATTGCTGATCATACGACAACACTATGTTTAGCTTTATAGGAAATTGCCAAACTGTCTTTGAGGTGGAAGTAGCAATGCAAAGTGCCATTTGCATTCTCAACCAACAATGAATGAGAGTTCCTACTACTCCATGTCCTTGTCAGTGTTTGATATTTCCAGTTTTGGGGTTTAGCCATTCTAATGTAGCGGTACATTATTGTTACTTGAATTTGTGATATCCTAATAGTATATGATGTTGAGCACATTTCAATGTACTTATTTGCCACCTGTGCATGTTCATCAGTGAGGAGTCTGCCCAGATCCTTTGCCTCTTTTTTATTTGGGTGGTTTTCTTATTGATGAGTTTTAAGAGTTCTTTCTAGGGGCACCTGGGTGGCTCAGTTGGTTAAGCATCCAACTCCAGGTTTCAGCTCAGGTCATGATCTCAGGGTCTACACTGAGCATGGAGTCTGCTTGAGATTCTCTCTCTCCCTTTGCCCTGTCCCCAGCTCACACTCTCTAAGGGGGGAAAAAAAGTTCTTTCTGTATTGTGGATAAAAGTCCTTTATGTGATTTAAATATATTTTCTCCCAGTGTATGACTTATCCTTTCATTCTCTTAATGGTGGGCTTTTCAGGGCAGAGGTTTTTTTATTTTAATAAAGTCCAACTTATCAAATTTTTCTTTCAGTGATCACACTCTTAATGTTGTATCTAAAAAACTCATCACCAAAGCCAAGATTTTCTCCTATCTATGTTTTTTTCTAGGCATTTTATAATTTTTATAATTTTGCATGTTACCTTTAGGTCTACGATGCATTGAGTTACTTTTTGTGAAGAGTGTGAAGTCTGTGTCTGGATTCATTTCTTTCCCATGTGCATATCCACTTGTTCCAACACCATTCATTCCTGCACTGTATTGCCTTCACTCCTTTGCCAAAGATTAGTTGACTCTATTTGCATGGGCTTGTTTCTGGGCTCACTTTTGTGTTCCACTGATCTATCTGTCTATTCTTTCACAAACCACACTGTTTTGATTTCTGTAGCTTTATGGTAAATCTTGAAATTGGGTAGTGGCAGTCCTCTTACCTTCTTCTGCTTCTTCAATATTATGTTGCCTATTCTAAGTCTCTTGCCTTAAATTTTAGAATCAATTTGTTGATACCCCCAAAATAATTTGATGGAATTTCTAAACCACTTGAAAGTCAGTTGCAAGCATGATGTTTTTTTATCCCTATTATCATTAATGAATGAATATGCATTTAAAAAGAAGGAACTTGGGACACCTTGGTGGCTCAGTCATTGAGCATCTGCCTTCGGCCCAGGTCATGATCCTGTAGTTCTGGGATCGAGCCCCACATCCTGCTCAGCAGGAAACCTGCTCCTCCCTTTCTCTCTCCCTGCTTGTGTTCCTTCTCTGGCTGTGTTTCTCTCTGTCAAATAAATAAAATCTTTTAAAAAAATAATAAAAAGAAGGAACCTCTCTTAAATAACTACAGTACCACTATCAAAATCAAGAAATTAATATTGATAACAATACTATCATCCATTCTGAAGAGCTTATTCAGATTTTATCAGTTGTTTCAATAATGTCCCTTAGGACAACAGAAAATTGCATATCATGGATTATGTTGAATAGTCACATCTCTTTAATTTCCTTGACTCTGGAAAAGTCCTCAGTCTTTCCATCTGTGTTTCATGACTTTGACCCGTTGACAAGCATAGATATGTTCATTTCCTAAGACTGTTGTAACAAATTACCACAAACTAGGTAGCTTAAACAACCATATGCATTATCCCACAGTTCTGGAGTCTAGAAGTTCAGAATTGAGGTGTCACCGGGGATTCTTTGTTCCCTCTAAGACTCATGGGAAAGGATCCTTCCTTGCTCCCGCCCAGCATCTGGCGGTGGCCACAAGTCCAGGATGCTCCTCGGCTTGTAGATGCAGCCCCTCGTGCTCTGCCTCCATGTTTGCTGACATTTTCTCCTCCCATGTCTGCACCCCTGTTTTTCCTCTTCTTATTGTGTTGTTTCTCCTCATCTTAACTACTCACATCTGCAATGACCTTGTTTCCAATTCAGGTCACATTCTGAGGGATTCAGACTTCAACATATCTTTGGGGAGGACACAATTCAATGCACACAAACAGAATGTCCCACTGTTTGGGTCTGCCTGATATTTCCTCAAGATTAAATTCAGGTTGAATACTTTAGATCAGAATACCATAAAACTGATGAAGAGGCACATCATATTAATATGTTCCATGACTGGTGAGGTTAACTTTCTCTCTTTTTTAAGATTTCATTTATTTCTTTGACAGAGAGCAAGTGAGCACAAACAGGGAAAGGAGCAAAGGGAGAGGGAGAAGCAGAATCCCCGTTGAGTGGGGAGCCCCCACCACCACCACTACCATGTGGGGCTCGATTCCAGGACCCTGAGATTATGACCCGAGCCCAAGGCAGATGCTTAACTGACTGAGCCACCTAGGTGCCCTGGTGATGTCAACTTTCATCCCTCAGTTAAGGTGGTGTGTGTCCAGCCTCTCCACTGCACTTCCCATCTTCCTTTTTGTCATTGGTAAGTATCTCATGGGAAGATAACTTGGAGACTGTGTAAATCATCTGTTACCCCTCAAACTTTCTCCCCGTGGTTTTAGTTTTGGTATCAATTAATGATTCTTGCCTGAATCATTTATGACTACTGTGGTTGCCAAATGGTGATTTTCCAATTCCATCTCTTCTCCTATAAGAGTGAGTTTTCCTTTCTACCTTATTGTTTGCGGGTTTTTATCAGGATGGATTCATGGAGGGACTAGAGCAAGAGAGGGATCTGTAGCAGGTTCAGGAGGTAGTGCAAGCTGCCCTGCCCCTGGGCTTTATGATGAGCATGCCCAGTAACGTCAGAAGTGTCTGCTGCAGGGGTGCCTATGTGGCTCGGGCAGGTAAGCATCTGCCTTTGGCTCAGATCATGATCCCAGCATCCTGGGATCAAGTCCTGTGTTGGCTCCTTGTTCAACAGGGAGACTATTTCTCCCTTTGCCCCTCTCCTTGCTCATGCACTCTCTCTCTAATAAATAAATAAAATCTTTTAAAAAAAAGTTTCTGCTGCAGAGAGAGATACTGTGTAGAACACTGCAAACCACTGTAAGAAGACTGCAATAAAGACTCCCAGAGTGTCTGAGAAAGGCTATGCCCACCATTGCCAACAACTGCTCTCCACCAAAGCCTAGCTCCTGATTTACCTGGGTTCCCTAGACCTAGTGGGCTACACAGTCAACCCCCGGCCACCTACCCTGCACCTGGAACGCTGATCTGTGTGAACCATGCATATGGCTCCCTTCACTGTGAACTCCAGTGTATTCCCACAATAGGGAGCACCACAGGAGAAGGAGGGGGGAAGAGAGTAACGCTGAGGGATTTACTCCCCAGCCCCTCCCCACAGTCTTACCACAGGCTGGCCTGTTACCTAACTAAAGCTTTCACCCCGCCAGGCAGCCCTCTTCACCCAACTCTGTCTTTCTGAGTATGGGAAATGCTCCTTTCATTCACCTTCTCAAACCTGGAGATGTGACAGTGTCCCGTTGTTCCTGGGTGGGGGATGCTGTCCTACCTTACTCATGATCTTGGCACCCTCCCGGTCTGTGCCTAACCCAGGTACCAGGCTCTGCTCAAAGTAGCTGAGTTGAGCGTGCCATCTGCTTTGTGCCAAAACTCTGATCACACACACCTATCAGGAGTATGCCCAAGCTGCCCTCACAGGTGTTCACATAAGACCTACAAACGCCATGACAAAGGAGGTCTCCTTACACAGGCAACCCCTTCAAACAGGCAGCTGCTGTAATTGACGCTAATAGACATGTCAGCTCATCCTTCTAATATCATCACTTGGGCAACATTAAGGTAGCCCTTGATTTTATTTTCATTCATAGTTAATAACCTCATTGTTTCTGGGAAAATGATACATGCTCCAAGAATGAGCCGTATTGTTCCCATGGCCTCCTGATGATGCGCTGAGAGGAACAGACACCTCTCCTGTGCTATTCCCACCCCAACTGCATACTCCAAATCTAGTCACGAGGAAACATCACACAAACTCCAGGGGAGGGGCACTGCCCTAGATGCTCCATCAATGTCAAGTTGATACAAGACAAGGAAAGACAGAGGGATTATCCAGAGGAAAGACAACCGAATATAATCCAGGCATCTGGACTGCATCCTGAGCCAACATTTGTCTTTTTCTATAAAGGATATATTTGGGACAATTTACAAAATTTGAATAAGGTCTGTGAGCTAGATAACAGTATTGCATCAATGTTTACTTTCTGGTTTTGATCATTGCACTATAGTTATGGAAGAATATGCTTGCCTTTACACCTATGTATTTAAGAGTAAAGAGAGTCTACAGCCTACTTCCAAATGGTTCAGGAGAAAAAAGAAACACGCAAATACACACAGTCAGAATGATAAAGCAAATGTAGTAGATATTAGTATTTGTGTAATCTAGATGGGATATGGAAATTATTTGCAGTATTCTTATACTTTTTTATAAGTTCACAATTATCTAAAAAATAAAAATCCAAAATCCTGCACATTATAGAAATCTTAAACCACACCAAAAAGTTCAAATAAAAAACAATAAGTAACTTAAAATCTCAATCTGCAGGGCACCTGGGTGGCTCAGTTGGTTAAGCGACTGCCTTTGGCTCAGGTCATGATCCCGGAGACCCCGGATAGAGTCCCACATTGGGCTCCCTGCTCAGCAGGAGGCCTGCTTCTCCCTCTCTCAGTCCTCCTGCTTATGTTCCCTCTCGGCTGTGTTTCTCTCTGTCAAATAAATAAAATCTTTAAAAAAAAAAAAAAAGGAAAAAAAAAGAAAACAACAACAAAAAACCCCCTAGAGTTTTAGTTTAATTCCACTTGAATTTAACATAAAAAAGTGATGTCAAAAAAAATACTGAATTTTTATAAATACTTTTCCACCTTAAGATGGATTAGTTGTTATTAGTTACTATACGATTCTTTTGGGTCCAGGGTTAAAAAAATAAATAAATGAGCATAGTGAAAACCATTAAGAAGTTGGAATATTATGCATTACTTTGAAATACATGTTTATTTTTACAGTACCCATTGTCCCTGTACTAGAACATATGTAATTATTAGCACAGCTACACTTTATTCTTTCTCTTCTTTCCCTCTTAATATTTTTTTTGCTCACAGCGTTTTCACTTTATTGAGGTTTCTAGTATTCCCCTTCCTTTCTGCAACCATAATTCCTTTTACTATTCAACCTTAGTCTCCTCATATTTAAATGAACTGTGAGTATACCACACGTTGTTGTTCCTGAACTCTGTATTTTGTTTCATCCCTTGGTTAAATGGATTTACCTTTAAGGAGTTTTCCAAGATGGGCTGATGGCTCATGTGTGCTTCATTTCCTGACTTCCCTCATGTTTGAACATGTCTGACAGTCTCTGTTATATTTTATTAAGAACTTCACTAAGGACTATGTTCCCGGGTCACACTTGGCTTCCCTCGCACTTGGCAGACATGGCTTCATAGTTTCTTGGCTTTGCCTGTTGCTAAGAACAAGTTGAAGGCCAGTCTAGCTCTTCATCCCTCTGGCTTCTTCCTGACACCTGAACAGTCTGTCTTCATTTTCCAAGTTGTTAAATAAATCATAATGTAGCTATGCTTTGACTGCCATCATGTTTAATCAGTTTTTCCAGGTATATGATATGCCAGAAAATTCTATTCTTTCCTCTCCAGGCAACTTTTCCGTCTCTGAGAGTTCTTTCTGTTCATGTGTTAGAGTCTCTACTTCAAAGCCATCAAAGGATTGTCTTTGCTCTGCTCTCCTGTATGTCTGTCATTGCCTCTCTAGTGTTAAAGTCTTTTTCACTCTTTTCTCTGCATTATCTCGCCTCTCCCCCAAAGTTTGTCTGCCAGTCATGTCTGTTCATAACCATATGGAGTTTATTTATTACATATCTAATAGCATTAACTTTTCTTTAGATCTGCAATATCCTCTTCAACCCATTTTGTTGTCTTGGCTTATCATCTCATAGGTCTTATTATATTTAATTAATATTCTATATGTTCTTAGTGTGCAAAGCACTTCTGGAGAATAGGCCCCTATTTGCGAGTGGTATTTTCTCCTCTATGATATGTTTCTATGTTATTTATTTTCAAATTATTTATCTGACATATATTTGAGTACCTACTATGGCAAGACAGTGTTCTTTGGCGATACCACAAAATAGAAGAACGTGTTCTCACGGTGCTTATGTTGTGTGTGCGTTGTGCTTTTGCACACACACAGTATGTGGCTGTGTGTTTGGGTTTGCAAAGATGTGTTCACATTACATCTTGTCATCTCTGTGATGGTGGACTCAAACTGTGCTACCCATGTCCTTCATCTCTCTAATGAACTGAGATGGAATTTTCCTTAGCATTTATTAGATTCCCATTATCTGGAACTAGTTTGAATTCCCTTCAGAGCTTTGGATTAAATTACGCATGTTGATTTTAATCCATTTTTCTGTAGCCTGGAGATAGAATTGTATGGTTAAATATATGGACTTCAACTTTATAATTAGGGATTCAGTTTGTTGCTATAACAAACTTTTCTTTACAAAGGCAAGTGAAACAGAAACAAAAATGAACTGGGACTTCATCAAGATGAAAAGCTTCTCGGAGTGCCTGGGTGGCTCAGGTGGTTAAGCGACTGCCTTCAGCTCCGGTCATGATCCTGGAGACCCGGGATCAAGCCCCATATTGGGCTCCCTACTTGGTGGGAAGCCTGCTTCTCTCTCTCTCACTCCCCCTGCTTGTGTTCCCTCTCTGGCTGTGTTTCTCTCTGTCAAATAAATAAATAAAATCTTAAAAAGAAAAAAAAGATAAAAAGCTTCTTCACAGCTAAGGAAACAGTTAACAAAACTAAGAGGGAGCCCACTAAGTGGGAGAAGATATTTGCAAATGAAACTATAGATAAGATATCCAAGAACTGGGGCGCCTGGGTGGCTCAGTTGGTTGAGTGACTGCCTTCGGCTCAGGTCATGATCCTGGAGACCGGGGATCAAGCCCCACATGGGGCTTCCTGCTCAGCGGGAAGCCTGCTTCTCCCTCTCTCACTCCCCCTGCTTGTGTTCCCTCTCTGGCTGTGTTTCTCTCTGTCAAATAAATAAAAAATCTTTAAAAAAAAAAAAAAAGATATCCAAGAACTATAAAGAACTTCTCAAACTCAACATTCAAAAAACTAATAACCCAGTCAAAAAATGAGCAGAAGACATACTCTGTTTGACTTACATCGCTTAATCTAATCCCCTCCAGTTCCATCATGACCTGAGCCAAAGGTAGATGCTTAACCAACTGAGCCACCGAGGAGTCCCTATAAATGCAATTTTTAATTACAAATTATATAACTACATCTTCAAAAAGTTAGCAAAGAATATAATTACCTATATATGATTCTATTGGAAAACTATTTTTAATGTGTGTTTGTTTGTTAAAGATTTTTTTTTTTACTTATTTATTTGACAGAAAGAGAGAGATCACAAGTAGGCAGAGAGGCAGGCAGAGAGAGAGAGGAGGAAGCAGGTTCCCCGCTGAGCAGAGAGCCCAATGCGGGCCTCGATCCCAGGACTCTGAGATCATGACCTGAGCCAAAGGCAGAGGCTTAACCCACTGAGCTGCCCAGGCGCCCTGTGTGTTTGTTTTTTGATTAGCAGGATCATTACCTAAAAATGAAAAACCTGAGGAACAAATAGAACAAATATGGTCTCTATAGTAACCTACAAAAACATTCATCATATGACTCTGGGAACTCTTGACTGACTGTTTAGAAGAAAAACACTAAGGTTGTCCGGATAGCTCCACACAAATGAGCAATCCTCAAGGTGTTCCATATCTTAGTTGTATTTCAGGATAAAAATAAACATGTATGGTTATAATCCATGCACAAGGATAATTTCATTTGTGTCCAAACTGGAAAGATGGCCTCCATCTTCTCCCTTGTCTTCTCAGTCAAAAATCATGTTGGTTTCAACCATAAGAGACTCTTAATCTCAGGAAACAAACTGAGGGTTGCTGGAGAGGGGAGGGCGGGATAGGGTGGCTGGGAGATGGACACCGGGACGGTATGTTAAGCTGAGTGCTGTAAATTGTGTAAGACTGACAATTCACAGACTTGTACCCCTGAAGCAAGCAATACATTATATGCTAATTTTTTAAAAAAAGAATCATGTTAGTTTCTTGGGTGGAATGCAAAAGAATGATGTCTAGTATCCGAACTAAAGTATTTCCTCTCTAGCTTATCCCCCAAACCCCAGAAGAAGGCAAGAGGGAGGACCTTTAACAAATTCAATAAAACAAAATTGCCTCCAACCTCAACAAGGAAATTTTTCAAAGTGTGTTGCAGGCTTCTCAAGGAACCAAGAAGGGAATAATACCAGCTCAGATTAGAGAACCGTTCTACACTCGAGCAGAATACATATCTCTGAGTTTCCTGAATTATCCTTGCCTTATAAATGTTTTCCAGACTATTGAAAGACTCAAGATTTCTTCCCATTTTTGAACCCTGAGAGGACAATTTTTACATGGATCTGTACATATAAGACCACAAACAATGGTCTTTCTAGACTAGACAATATTTTCAGTTATAGTTTTAATAAAAAAGCAAGGTCAGATCTACTTACAGCTATTTCTTCTACGATCCTAAGTATGAAGACAACAAAGCAAGATGTTTTATAAAGCCAGTGCCACGAAAGAAACTCCTAAGATTTCTGTCTAGATTCATGAATCCATTGTGTGACTTCCTTCTCAGTGTTCTATTTTCCGTTGCTCCTGCCTTTGCACATTTTCTCTGATTCTGTTTCTCTCTCCGGAACGAAAGCGTCATCTGTTACGAGCCATTGTTCCCACAGGCCATGCTGACAGCCAGAACAGACTGAGGAGACTGTCCTCAGAGGCAGGTCCTGGTAAAAGCAGGAAGCGGAAACCATTCTTCCTTTGACACGCTCCTCTCTGTGGCCTTTACATCCTCAACCCTCTGTGGGTCCTCCCTGCCCTGGCGGCTTACAACTGCCGACTGGTCTCATGCAGGCTCACCTCTTCAAATAGTGCCACAGCTTTAAGATCACTTCCTCTTTTTATTTCCCATCGAAACCTCCCTCACCTTGGGGCTGAGGGCAGCATCAAAATGAAATGATGTATATCCATCCGGGTTCGGTCGGAGAAGCAGAGCCGGCATGAGCTCGCAGATAAGGGAGTTGGAATTAGACCTTACACAGTGATGCAAGGAGCTGGGAAGTGCAGATTGGAAAGGAGGAGTGAAATCAGACATTATCCTAAAGGTAGGTCTGCTACCACAGTGGGATGCAAAAGGGAAGCTGGCAGAGAAATCTATAAGGAGCTGTTGCCTGTATAGGCTGTGGGCTGCTGGGCCTGGGGCAGCTGGTGGTGCCCAAGGTCAGCACTTGGATAGATGAGCAGGTCGCAGAGTATGGGAGACTAGGATGAGCTGGAACCCGCTGGTACCTCTTCATCTGTCACTGCATTTAACCATGATGAGCATCTAAAAGTAATGGCTGGGCTTCTCTTCCAGTTCCCAAATTTTATGCAGGTTTTTCTTCTTGGTGACTCTAACCTGAAACCATACAGAAAAAAAAAGATTTGGAAACACTGTTCCCATTTAAGTTGCTTGCTGGATACATTTCTTAAGTTCCTCTCCCTTAACCATTCAGTTGCATAGAGAAATATGCACCCATTTACCTGGTGACCTCAAAAACCCCAACCTTGGGGCACCTGGGTGGCTCAGTTATTAAGGGTGTGCCTTTGGTTCAGGTCATGATCCCAGGGTCCTGGGACCAAGCTCAGGTTCCCTGCTTTGCAGGAAGCCTGCTTCTCCCTCTCTCACTCCCCCCTGCTGGTGTTCCCTCTCTGTGTTTTTCTCTGTCAAATAAATAAATAAAATCTTAAAAAAAAAAAAAAAAAAAAAAAACCTCATGTCTATGGAGCCCCTGGAAAGTGAATACTCCAGGGCTTTCTCTGGATGCCCAGCTCTTCAGCCACTCCCCTGCTTCAAATGATCAAAGGCTCCCAACTGCTCTCAGGACCAACTCCAAGCTCCCTCACCCGCCATTCAAGGCCTTCCAGGTCTGGGCTCACTCCACTTCTCCTGCCTTGTTTCCTGTCATTCACCACCCATGCCTGCTTCTGGAAGTCCCTCTCCAGCACACTCCACTGGGTCCCTGACTCCCTTGTGTGCTTGCTGTTTCCTCACACTTACTCCTGGTGGTTCTTTTTCTGCCCTACGTCCTTGCCCAGTTCACATGCCTGTCACATCCCTAACGTATCTCAGACACACACCCACCCACCCACACACACACACACACACACACGTCATCTTTGTTTGCTTGTACCATTAGCACTACCTTTCCACTTCGCGTTATGCGTTGGTGTTTTGTCTGGCTTCCTCAGGTTACCTGTGGGCACACTGTCAGAAGCCTACCCAGCCTTTCTCCTCTTCCAGCTTGCCAGCTCAAGACCAGTTATATCTGGAGAAATCACCATTAGAATAAACCAGTCATGGTGACCACATTGTCCTTTGCCAGTGAGTGATCTAAGATTAGGCACATGGCTCAATTCTGGTCAGTGGGGTGTATAGGAAAGACACCAGAGAGCTTTCTGTCCCTCTTTATCTATATACCATGTGAGGCACTGCGAGAAGGCAGCCAGCTGCCCGTCAGAGAGAGCTCCAACCAGAAACTGAGCCCTGCAAACCTTGATCTTGGACTGCCAGTCTCCAAAACTGAGAAAATTAATTTTAGTGGTTTAAGTCACCCCCATGTGTACTAATCTGTTTTAGTAAGTCAAATTGATAATTGATACCATCCTTAAATATCTAAGACTTATGGAATGCTTATCATATGTTCTAAGTATTTTTATTTTTTTCAAGATTTTTACTGAGAGAGTGTACAGGCGTGGGTGTGGGGGGAGGGGCAAAGGGAGAGAAAGACTCTGAAGCCGACTCCACGCTGAGCACAGAGCCCAGTGCGGGACTCAGTCCCACGACCCCGAGATCAGGACCTGAGCCAAAATCAAGAGTTGGACACTTAATGACTGAACCACTCAGATGTCCTGTTCTAAATATTTTTAAAACACCAGTTAATTTAATATTCACAACTTTCCAGGGAAGTAGGCACAAGTACGATCACATCCGTCATACAGATAAGGAATCCAAAGCACAGAAAGACTGAGAAGCTTACCCCAGATCACAAAGGTGATAGATGGCAGAGCTGGGATTTGAACCAAGGTGGTCTGGCTGCGGAGTTCACACTTAGCCACTATGTTCTGCTGCTTCGCTGCCCTGGGTGTCTCACTGACCTGAAGGCTCCCAGGGGCCAGCGCAGTGCCCGACACGTGTGAAGGCATTTGTTGGACTCCGATGTGCCCAGCGTCTGCCATCCTTTCTCAACAGTCATCTAACTTCACCCTCAGGACAAGCTTACCGGCAGAGTGGCTGATGGGCCTGCTTTCCCCTGGGCCAAGGGATGCCCCTAGAAGGCAGGACTATCCGTTTCAAAGGGACACAAGGTCACCCTACCTATCAAGTCAGTTCACAACTGCATTAGGACTTTCATTGACCTAGGCACTTTTCCTTTGAAGGGTCCTTCTCACCATCGTAGTTTTTTGTGGGGGCCCCCAAAATTCATTTTCTTAATGATACAAGAAAAAAATTAAAATCTTTTCTTCAACTCTGAAGGTTCTGATTTCTAAAGAAGTCAAAGCATCTTAGTGGGGATCCTAAAAATATGATAAGCCCTTGTCACTGTGCCCACATACCTCTTGGTCCTAATGGATGCACTCGTTCTAGGTTATAATCTATCATGACCCTCATTTCACAGAGATTTTAAGTAATTGCCAAATAATGAAACATCTAGAAAATAATGGAACCAGAATTTGAATTCGTGCTGTCTTCCTCCAGAGCCTGTGCTTGTAACAGCTGTGGCAGTGTTTTCCAACATTTCTGATGGGAATCCACAATAAGAAATAGATTTCATAACATAATGCCACACATACACACACACACACACACACACACACACACACACAAATACAGCTGAATCAAAAGTTTCCTGTAACAATGCAAAAATATTTTTAAAAAAGTTTCTTGTAACAAATTTACCCTTACTACACATTATTCACATTGATGTTTTCTGTTCTACTTTTTTGGTTTTATTTCTTTTTTTTTTTTAATGCCAGGTGCAGTCCAACAGAATTCATGATCTCTGTCAATATGTTGTGACCTACAACTTTAATATCATTGAATAAAAAACTTTTTGAATGAATGTCTTAGGTGTAGGGACAGGATAAGAACATCACCCAATACAAATACTTTCAACCAAAAAACTATCAGTTTGTGGAGCATCTGACTGGCTCAGTCAGTAGAGCATGCAACTCCTTATCTTGGGGTCATGAGTTCGAACCCCCACTTGGGAGTAGAGCTTATTTTTAAAAAAAAATCGCAAAGCCTTATTCCAAATCTCAGTACTCTATACCATACCATAGTGCCTACCCTGGAAAGGTAATAAATTCTTAAGGGGAAAAAAAACTATCAGTTTTACATGTCTCTTTAACAAATGAACTAACATGAAAAGGAAATATGTGTCAGTTTAGAAAGATGATGCCAGCAGATGTTTATACTGAAGTATCTGCTTTCTAGAAAGAATGGAATGTGGTAAAAGCTTTGATTTTATACTGTTCTGACTTGAATAAGTCTTCACATTCCATCCTTCTTTAGCAGTCTGTAAGGCTGAAAGGGCAGGAAACCATGCTTCAGAAAATTCATGAACCCAGGAGCTAATGTGAGACTGCTCAGTCTCTGAGGTCTGTGTATGCCTGTTTCAATGTGAGCCCAATCAAATGTGAGCCTTTCACGGGATTTCCTTCCCTCTGTACTAGAGGGAAATGTGAATTTTAACCTGACTATGTATATAAATAATTGTTACTAAACTAGACCTAAGATGCAGACCAGGCAATATAAATATACCATTGGGTTGATTTAAAATCCCTCTGATGTCTGTAGGACTTCTGAACCCCAATCAAAGACACTAGTACATAGTTAGATATTCTCAAGTGACACAGTAGCTGGCTTCCCTGTCCTATGTTGGGGGACTGGGACCCTCTGATAATCAGCTGTATGCTCAAGGTCTAGACTCACACTGGCACCAAAGAGCAGTTGGTCAATAATGGATGAATAAAGCCCTGCATGAAGGAGGGGAGGAATATTGGCATGATCTCCAATTGAGGAAATTCAGACCAAGGAGCTGTAAAACCCAAGCTCTCAAATGAGGGTTGAGAGAAGGAGAGGACATAAGAAAGTGAAGAGGAAAGAACACTGAAGACGCAGAGACAGAGCATGGATGGTGGGAAGGGCTCAGAACAGGCAGGTAGGAGGCATGGCTTCTGGTGGTCATGGTGTCTAACTTGCTATATGATTTTGGCCACAGTCTTCCCTTTCTGAGCCTCGGATTCCTCAACTAAACTGGGTCATCTCTGCTCAATGACATTAAAAGTTCCTCTTCACTCCCAAATTTCAAAATTCCCAGATCTGAACAACTGAAGGTCCTGGCTGTGTCAGGCTAAGCATACAATAGTTATAGGGGGAAGGCAGAGAGGAGGGAATTTCCTCTTGGAATTTTGGCATTAGAAAGGGATCCTCATGCCCAAAGACGATGGGATTTACATCTTCATTGGATGGCACTGCTTTCCTGGGGGTGGGGTTAGTAATCCCAGGTCCTGCACTAATTTGCCAGGTAGTCTAAGGAGAAGCCCCACCGGGCACTGCACTTCTTACATTCCTAATTATAAGAATAACTGTACCAGGCATTGTGTTCATTTTTTTCATGTGCATGATCTCCCTTGGTCCTCACAGCATTCTATGAAGTAAGGACTATACTTTATTATGCTGCAGATGGATAGAGAAGGCTGAAGGAAATTAAGTGGCACACCCTAAATCATTCAGGTGAGATGTAGGAGGGGTTGGATTTGAATGCAGCTATATCTGCCTCCAATGTTCATGGTCTTCTTAGAGCACCAGACCATACAAGTCTGATTTGCAAGAAATAAGCCCCCTCCTACCCCACCCATTTTGGCATATCAAGATGATTAAGATACATCTCACTGGACACTTTTTATTTCTTTATTATTTATAGTACACTTTTTTAAAAGATTTTGTTTACTTATTTGACCAAGAGAGAGAGTGCATGTGCATATGCACAAGCAGGGGGAGAAGCAGGCTCCCCGCTGAGCAGGGATTCCCGACCTAGGACTCCATCCTAGGTCTCTCATTTGTCTTCCTTAAAGTAACAGGTTTGCTTCCTTCAGGAACACGTTTATCTGTCCCCAAGGCTAAATTATGAGCTTGTCAGTCATTCTTTCTAGTAAAACTGAAGTTCCGTGGAAAAAGTGTCTAGCTGATTCAGCTCAAGCTTGGCTAGGTACGGGTTTTCCCCTGAGAGACAGGAGTGCACTTCAGTGTGCAAGAGCAGGGCTGTGTGAACACTTACTCTGCTGAAAGGAAAGGGATCACAATCGAATAACATTAAGAACTTTACTGCGTATCAAGGATACTCTTCAGTGAAGCTGGCATTTCTTTTCACCTAAGTGTATGATGAAAAGAATCTAATGCCCACCAGATCCACTGTCTGGATTCATCTTGAGACCCCACCAAGGCTTTTGCACCATTAACCCAAATATAAACACAGAGGAAGAAGCAAAGGAAGTCTTAATATGATTAGTAAAAGAGTTTGGGGGCACCTGGATGGCTCAGTCAATTAAGTGTCTGCCCTCGGCTCAGGTCATGATCCCGGTCTCCTGGGGTCAGGCCCCACTGGGCTCTCTGCTCTGCAGGGAGTCTGCTTCTCCCTCTGCCCCTCCCCCATCCCCACACTTCTCATGCTCGCTGGCTTGCTCTCAAATCAATAAATAAAATCTTTTTAAAAAATTAGATTTAAAAAGGTTTTGGACCTCATGGATTCCCTTAAACAGTTGGGAAAGCACTTAAATCCCTCAGAGTTCCTCAGACCATTCTCTGAGAGTCACCCAGGAGAGGGTGCATAACCTTCAAATCGCCCATTTTTTTTCTTTCTCATTAGTTGTTTCAGTTCGGCCATGGGCAAGCCCTGAAAGACATGGATTCAGGGCTAACACGTTTGGCTTTCCTTGATACCTTCAGAAGATTGAAAATAGAAGCTAGATTATAACCATTATCTTTCCCCTTCTCTGATGAACTGGTCATTAAAAGGACACATTTTGACATATTTTAGTCCTATTTTATGAAATTTTCTTTTTTTTTTCTCTCTGTTCGCCCGCCTACCTGTCTGTCATTTTCAGATGTCCGGGTATTTATAATAACAGTGCTGTCCCCAAATCATCAGGATTTCTGAATTTCATAGCAGAAATTCCAACAGTCCCAAAGGCTTCTGGGAAATTCTTGACCTGAAAAGGGAACGAAAGTCCCTTCTCTGGGAAAGCTGCCCAATCATGTCTATCCGATCAAAATGGCCATGTGCAGCAAGGTCACAAGATCAAGGGAGCCCCACAGATGGGAATTCCAGACCTTCCCATTCCTCTATGCTGTAGTCTCCCACACACATCTCGAGAGATTTCATCTTCTCTTTTTTCTGCTCTTTTCCTATTCCCATCTTTCTAACTCCTTCCTGGGGCAGATTGACCCCCTGAATTTGACTATCTCCCCTCCTTCTTTTTTTTTTTTTTTTTTTTTTTTTTAAGATTTTATTTATTTGACAGAGAGAAACACAGCCAGAGAGGGAACACAAGCAGGGGGAGGGAGAGAGGGAGAAGCAGGCTTCCTGCCGAGCAGGGAGCCCGATGTGGGACTCGATCCCGGGTCTCCAGGATCATGCCCTGAGCCGAAGGCAGTCGCCCAACCAACTGAGCCACCCAGGCGTCCCTATCTCCCCTCCTTCTTGCTTAAACTGACTATGGAAATCTCATAAGATTCTATTGTTTAATCCTCTGGTATTTATTATCTAAGCTTTACAATATACTTCCTTGTGTTTGATTACTCTTGTTGGTTTGGGAATTTGAGTCGAACCAATGGTATTCACTACTCTTTATTTCATATGCTGTCAGTTTCCTTGAAGAATTTTTAAATTAAAAGCCATGATCAACTTCCCACCTTTGCACCTTATGGAAGGTACTTTCTGTGATGTCACTGTGGCCCCTTTAACCCTTCCTGAGACCCCTTCTCCCAACTTTTGGAATGGGACCTGGCAGCCATTTTTGTTATCAGCGGCCCTGCCTATCCCAGACCATGGCTGACTAGACGAAGAGTGGACACCTGAAGCAGGTCAATCATAAGTTTTTCTCCCAAGAATATGCTGTTGGGCCTCAAATAGATGAGTCATATTTTGCTGGTTGCTTGACTCAAAGATGGGTGAGCTCAGGAGCTGTGGGTGGGCAGAAAAATCAAAAAGGCTGGTCTACTGAAAGGAAACAAGAAGCAGATGGGCAGAGAGGAGGAGAGATAAAGACCTCGCAGCTTTGGTAAGTCAGATGAAATCTCTACTTTGGTTTCCAAAGTCTCTACAGCTCCTGATCCCAGGCCTTGAGAGACCCTGTTTCCTATGCATTCGAGGAAAGTCCCTGTGAGCTACAGAAAACTCCTCCACTTTGCTTAATCTAGCTCTATTTTGACCACATGATCCATCGTATCCACTAGGTATCCTTTAAGCACAGACATCTCTGCCCTGAGAGCCTTCCCCATGCTTTCAGCAGAGTGACCATGTCTTGCCCAGGATTTCTGGACCACTGCAGTCCCCTGCATGACCACAATACTACTCCATCCCCATCACTGCCATTGGCCCATGAGCTTACCTGTCACTCATCTATTAAACTTGAGCCCTCGGGGCGCCTGGGTGGCTCAGTTGGTTAAGCAACTGCCTTCGGCTCAGGTCATGGTCCCAGAGACCTGGGATCGAGTCCCACATCAGGCTCCTTGCTCGGCGGGAAGCCTGCTTCTCCCTCTCTCACTCCCCCTGCTTGTGTTCCCTCTCTGGCTGTGTTTCTCTGTGTCAAATAAATGAAATTTAAAAAAAAAAAAAAAAAAAAAAGAACAAACTTAAGCCCTCAGCTAACAGTGACAATATCTTAATAAAGACCCTTCTATTATGGTTGGAAAAGCACCTGGTACCTAGTAAGCACTAAATAGATTTTTAAATGAATGAGTCAGTGAGAAAGTTAACTCATGAGTGTGGAAATCTCTTATTCAATGACCCTAAGTTCAACATTTCAGGTTGATATATTTTAGATGCTTGTGAAAATTCAAAAGTGTGCCCCGTGGGAGCAGGTGCTTCTCGTCCTGTGACCAGTGTGGCCCCGCACTCAGCACAGGACCCAGCATGGCAGACACCCGATGTTTGTTGATGGAACAAATCTGTTAGGAGGGATGTGAGGAAGAATAAGTAGGGGGCGTGTTTGAGCCGCCAAAAATCTCAGTCTTAACCTTCTACTCCAAGTCTTCCCCACGAATGACAGGTTTCTAAATTCTATCAATAATTCTCACCCTATTCTTTGCATTTCTTTTTAAAGAAAACCTACAGAAGGAAATGACGTGCTTATTCAGGAGTTCTAGATCCCTGGCTAGCCAGACCCCTACCCCCACTGCTACATTCCCGAGCAAGGCAGATGGGCCCCCAAAGTTCTGCTGTCTGCTCTTCTTCGGCCAGCTCAGGAAAGATTTCACTTCTCTGATGCCTGTAGCAAAAAGGTGTAGGTATACGTCTGCAAGGGCTACTGTAACAAAATTCCACACACTGGGAGGCTTAAAGAACACAAATACGCATTCTCACAGTTCTGGAAGCTAGATGTCAAGAGATCAATTTGTCTGCAGGTTCAGTTTCTTCTGAGGCCTCTGTCCTTGGCCGGCAGGTGGCTGCCTCCCCACTGTGTCTTCACCAGGTCTTCCCTCTGCGCACACACATCCCTGCTGTCTCTCCGTGTGTGCAGGTGTCTTCTTACAGGGACCCCAGTCGGGCTGCAGAGGGACCCACCCTCACAGCCTCATTTGAACTTAATCACCTCTCTAAAGGCCCTCGCCAAATACAGTCACATTCTGAGGTGATGGCAGCTAGAGTTTCTACATCTGAATTTTGAAAAAACATAGTTCAGCCCATGCAGTATATATTAGCCAAACATCCTGGAACCAACTAGAATAGTTTATGATAAGATAATGATTCAGGGACTTCTGGGTGGCTCAGTTGGTTAAGCGACTGCCTTCGGCTCAGGTCATGATCCCGGAGACCCGGGATCGAGTCCCACATCGGGCTCCCTGCTCGGCGGGAAGCCTGCTTCTCCCTCTCTCACTCCCCCTGCTTGTGTTCCCTCTCTGGCTG
>PITA01005788.1:9801-66744 GCA_004023965.1 Spilogale gracilis | reverse complement strand
CGCTTTCCAGCTGAATGACTGTGGGCAAACTGTTTAACCTCTCTGTGCTTTAGTTTCCTCATCTGTGTAATGAGGTTACTAAGAGCACCTACCTCATAGGTCTGTTTTGAGAATTAAATATTTATAAGACACTTAGAATAGTTGCTGGCACATAACACTGGATGACGGGTAAATAAATGAATTTGTGAGTATCCATGTGAGTCACTCACACAAAATGAAGTGTGTGGGAGACTGCATTACTGGCCGCAAGCTTAGCTCCCTCCTTGTATCTCCGTGCCCTTTGGCACGTAACTGTAATTCCTCTGCAAACTGTGGAGTTGATTTCTTTGCCCCTTTACTTCAGGCTCGCCCATGTGACTTGCTCTGTCCAATGGGATGTTTGCAGATGTGAAATCTTTCGAGATTTGAAGTATACTGGTTGACTGTGTCCCCTTGTGTTTCTCTTATCATCATGAGAACATGCTGGAACTCGCCTGCTGATCCTAGGGGCAAGATGGAGAAATACAGACCAGAGTCCACTGACCCACAAACTCCTAAGGGAGAACTAATTTACCACGTATGTATACTAAGACTTTGAGGTTGCTTGTTAGACAGCAAGAACTGACTAAGTGACTGACTATTAGAAGGTTGACTGAGACTATTTAATGGCATGAGGACATGCTCCCACTAAACTAAGTGGTGGCAAAGGCAGATAAAAAAACAACTGGTACAGTAAGATCTTATTTTTATTTTAAATAAATACATGTGTGTTTGTGTATGTGAGTGTGTTTGTATTCTTTAAAAAAAATAGACAAAAAGGTTAATCAGTGGTAATCCCTTGGTGGTGATTCTTATTCTAGGTGTTTTTCTCCATGCTTCAAATAATTATGTTGAGGTTGTGAAATGTTATTTGAGAAGATATAGAGATGGATGAAAAGATGAATTACCAGTAGCTGGGAAGACAATCCCTCCATGGTATCTGTTCTTCCATCCCAGATTTCAGTCCAGATTCCTTTGTGGTGACCAAATCCACACTCCTGCAGGGCTGGAGGCCACACAGAATGTCTGTGATTGTAGGAGTTTGGAAAACGATTTGTAAGATCGCCTTTCAAGGTGAGACAGCTTGTTAAGATTCTCTAGGGCCCTCTGAATGGTTCCCTTGGGGCTTGGAACATTGTATTTAATGCATTTTGGACATATGCCAGGTCAGTGCTGAAATTAGAGGTTAACATTTAGTTTAAGAGCAAAACAAGAGGAGCGCCTGAGGAACAAGCTTGAAATATTTGATTTGCACGCAGCAGTTACTTGGCTTGAGGCCACATTGTCCCCCGCCATTGCATTGGCCTCCCCAGGTGACCAGCTCTGGAAGATGGAACCTGAGTGGATGGGACATGGCCTCCCCAGCCAGAGCAGAATACAACAGGCAGGTCCCACAGTCCTAGCCCCACCTCACTCTGGAGTCAGAATCCACATGGTCACCACAGGGGCTCCCAGGCCTCGGTAGGAGACACGGTTGCTATTTTCTTTCTGTTTTTTAATCAACTTTGTTGAGTTATAATCTAGAGACAATAAACCTATCCCTTTTAAATGTACAATCAGTGCGTTTTGGCAAATGTATACACTCTTGTAACTACCACCACCATCACCAAGATAGAGACATTTTCCCACAGGTCCCAACCCGCATTCCCAGCCTCAGGCAACCACTGATGTGCTCTCGGATGAAAGGTTAGATTTGCCTTATCCAGAATGTGATATAAATGAAATCATAAGGTACATACCCTTTTGTGTCTGGCTTCTTTCGCGTATAGTGTTTTTGAGGCTCATCCAAGTGGTTGTGAATATCAATAATTTGTTCCTTTTTTATTGCTTAATAATATTCTATTATATGAAATGAATATATTACAATTTCTGTATTCATCTTTTTTTTAATGTAAGCTTTACCCCCAACTTGAGGCTTAAGCTCATGACCCCAAGATCAAGAGTTGCTTGCTCCAACAGAGCCAGACCCCTATTTATTCACCTTTTGATGGACATTTGGTAGTTTCTAGTTGAGGGCTGTAACTTTTTTGGTGCAAAAAAGTTATTTTATTAAAACAAGGACAGGACCTGTGGGCAAAAAGAGCTGCTGCTTTCTTTGAGTTTCAACTGCACTTATTTTATGGCTGTTATGGGACTCACTAGCTAGCTAGTGATTGAATAATTTTCCCTGGAAACTAAAGAAAAAGTTGATGATAAAACAGGTTGACAGCTTATTCATTCATTTAACCATTCTTTCACTTAATCACTTATCCAATAAACATTCACTCTCCACCTACTCCTACTACCAGTAGTAATATAATAATATTATTTAGGGAGTGTTTTGTGAATGTTAAGGGCACTGTGCTGAGAATGCACCTGGGATTAGATTCAGTTCTCATAGCAGTTGTGTGGTTAACTGGTCTCAGATTTGGGTGTTTTCTTTCTTTTTTTTTTTTAATATTTTATTTATTTGACAGAGAGAAACACAGCCAGAGAGGTAACACAAGCAGGGGGAGTGAGAGAGGGAGAAGCAGGCTTCCCGCCGAGCAGGGAAGCCCAATGTGGGACCCGATCCCGGGTCTCCGAGATCATGACCTGAGCCGAAGGCAGTCGCTTAACCAACTGAGCCACCCAGGCACCCCTTGGGTGTTTTCTTCAACCTGAAGTGCACGGCAAATAAAATTGCAATTTTTATTTTTATTTTTTTTTTAACAATGGTTCTTTTTTTTTTTTTTTAAGATTGTATTTATTTGACAGAGAGAAACACAGCCAGAGAGGGAACACAAGCAGGGGGAGTGAGAGAGGGAGAAGCAGGCTTCCTGCCGAGCTGGGAGCCCGATGTGGGACTCGATCCCGGGTCTCCAGGATCATGACCTGAGCCGAAGACAGTGGCCTAACCAACTGAGCCACCCAGGCGTCCCTAAAATTGCAATTTTTAAAACAAAAGCATTTTCTCTACAACTGAGGATTGTCATTTATTTATTGGCCTTCTTTCCACTCTTTTATTTCACGTTCTGTGAATTGATGAGGTTTTATTACATCTCTTCTTTAATCAAGACCAAATGGTCTATGACATTGCCCTGGATCTTCTGTTTATTGGGGTTGAAGTGGTGCCCGCTGACCCTGAGCGGAGACATTACACTCCCAGCGTCCTTGGTGTCCCAGGCAGATTGGTACCCACTCCCCGCACACACTGAACACGTCATCTTCCAGACACACGACTGAGCCAAGGTGCTATGTAAGTCAAATAAATAAGTAAAGTCAAGGGCACTTCTGTCCTTATTTGGCACATGGAAATATAGTTAACTTTATATGAGTTCCTACGGAATGCTAACACTCACCAGGAACTTTGGAAAAAGAAAGAAAAAAAGACAATGAGACGGACAGAGAAAAACTGTATTGACTCTTGATTAGTATGAAGGCCAAGAAGAAGCTGGAAAAATAGTTATCAAGAAAGCATAAAGAAAGGGAGAGGGGCGCCCAGGTGCCTCAATCAGCTAAGCACCCGACTCTTGATTTTGGCTCAGGTCATGATCTCAGAGTGGTGAGACACATTGGGCCCTGTGGTCAGCATGGAGTCTGCTTGAGATTCTCTCTCTCCCTCTCCCTCGGTGCCTCCCCTCCATGCTCACATGCTCTCTCTCCCTCTACAATAAATAAATACATCTTTAAAAGAAAAAGAAGGAGAGAAAGCTAGCATTTCTTGAGATTCTACCATCTGCTAGAATGTACTCCAGGGGTTCTCGAAGCTGGCCGGTTTTCAGAAGCACCTAGAAGTCTTGTTAAAACATAGATTGGGGGGGGGGGGGGCTGGGTGGCTGGGTGGCTTAGTCGTTAAGCGGCTGCCTTCAGCTCTAGTCATGATCCCAGAGTTCCAGGTTCAAGCCCCACATCCGGCTTCCTGCTGGGCAGGAAGCCTGCTTCTCCCTCTCTCACTCCCCCTGCTTGTGTTCCCTCTCTGGCTGTGTTTCTCTCTGTCAAATAAATAAAATCTTTAAAAGTATATATATAGCCATGATACTGTTATCACATATAAATTATTAATAATTATTTCTTAATGTAATTAAATATCTAGTGTTCAAATTTCTAATTGTCTCAAAAATATTATAAGTGGATTATTTCCAATAGTTTTTTTTCTAAAGATTTTGGTTATTATTATTTGCTTGACAGAGAGATAGAGAGAGCATAGGTAGAGTGTCAGGCAGAGGGAGAAGCAGACTCCCCTCTGAACAGGGAGCCTGATGCAGAACTCAATCCCAGGACTGTGGGATCATGACCTGAGCCAAAGGCAAATGCTTAACTGAGTGAGCCACCAAAGTGCCCCTTAGACAGCTTTTAGTCTATAGGTTTCCCCTCCATTATTTTATTTATCCACTTTTTTCCCCCTAAAGAGGTCATTTAACCTATAGAGTTTCCCCCAGTCTGGCTTTCACTGCATACACATTCATAGTGCACTTTAACATTTTCTCTTTGTTCTCTATTGCTTGTAAATCAGTAGTAAGATCTAGAAGCTTGCTCAAATTCAGGTTCCAAGACTTCTTCAATATGACATTGTGTTCTTCCATGAGCACCTGATGTCAACAGCCACTGATGATCAGTGCCATTCTAATTCTATTATTCTTTCTCCATGTGTTAACTAAATTCTTCTGTAAAGGAGAATTTTCCCTAAGGAGCAATTGTTTTAGATTAATACTGCCCACCTGCACCTGCAAACTAGGATGATCAAGATTCTGAAGTCTCGTGCAAACTCAGTAGAAAGAAAGGCGAGCATTGATGACTGATGGATGGCTTATGTAGGCATGTGACGGAATAGCAGTAGTTAATTCTTATCCCCTATCTAATTCACTTCCCTTTTTTACAACTGAGAGCTCAGTAGAAAGAAATAAGACCATTTAGAGTGGCTTAGAATGGGGTCTCCTGGGTGGCTTAGTTGGTTAAGCATCTGTCTTAGGCTCCAGCCCTGATCCCAGGGTCCTGGGATCAAGCCCTGTGTTGGGCTCCCTACTTGG
Source organism: Spilogale gracilis (assembly GCA_004023965.1). NCBI lineage: Eukaryota > Metazoa > Chordata > Mammalia > Carnivora > Mephitidae > Spilogale > Spilogale gracilis. Next base: position 61,738 of record PITA01005788.1, on the reverse strand, counting down.
TGGGGAGCCTGCTTCTCCTTCTGCCTGCTGCTCCCCCTTCTTGTGCTTTCTCTCATTCTGCCAAATAAATATATAGAATCTTAAAAAAAAAAAAAAATTAGGGCGCCTGGGTGGCTCAGTGGGGTAAAGCCTCTGCCTTTGGCTCAGGTCATGATCTCAGGGTCCTGGGATCGAGCCCGGCATCAGGCTCTCTGCTCAGCGGGGAGCCTGCTTCCTCCTCTCTCTTTGCCTGCCTCTCTGCCTACTTGTGATCTCTCTCTCTGTCAAATAAATAAATAAAATCTCTTAAAAAAAGAAAATTAAAAGAGTGGCCTAGAATGTGTTGAATATGATCATGGAGTCAGGGTGGGCTCAGAATAAAAGTGTTTAGTTTTCTTGTTTGTTTTTTAGTGGAATCCCCACTGTGGATGATATTCAAGGAACACTCAGGCTACTGTTTGTGGGAATGTAAATCGTAACAACTTTTCCGGAGGACAACTTGACAATATGTAACAAAAACCTTAAAAGTTTGCATATATCCTTTGACCTAGAAATTGTACTGCCAGAAATTTATCCCAGGGATGTGCAGGGAGACTTAGCAAAGATTGTTGATGGCAAGTCTGTAATAACAAAACATTGGAAACAATGTAAGGGTTTGCCTAGACAGGGTTTAGCTAAAGGGAGAGTGGATCCAATCCATGACCTGGCCGTCATTCTAGTATTACAGAATGTGCAAGGGCATGGAAAGATGTTCGTGACATATTACTGAGTGAAAAAAAAACCAAGTCGGAAGTAGTATATTCAGTAAATTTAATTTCATATTTTTAAAAAAGGAATTTACATGTGTAAATATATGCACGGAAAAAAAGGTCACAGTAGATGTACCAAAATATTAAGTTAATATTATATTATTAATATTGCCTGATGATAAAATTAAAAGTGATTTCTATTTTCTTCCTTTTACTTATATGATTTTTCAAAATTTTCTGTAAGTAATTCACATTATTTTAAAGAAAAACCTTTAATAACAAGTATTTTTAATTAGGGTTGCCAAAAAATATACACCATGGGACATACTTATACTAAAAAATTATTGTTTGTCTGAAATTTAAATTTAAGGAGGCATCCTATATTTTTATTTGCAAGCCTACTTTTCATGCAAAGTAATTGAAGGAAAAGGGGGTGCCCGGCTGCCTCAGTTAGTAGAGCATGTGACTCTTTTTTTTTTTTTTTTTTTTTTAAAGATTTCATTTATCTGACAGAGAGAAACACAGCCAGAGAGGGAACACAAGCAAGGGGAGTGAGAGAGGGAGAAGCAGGCTTCCCGCCGAGTAGGAAGCCGGATGTGGGACTCGATTCAGGGTCTCCGGGATCATGACCCGAGCCAAAGGCAGTTGCCCAACCAACTGAGCCACCCAGGCGCCCCGAGCATGTGACTCTTGATCTTGAACTCTGTGTTGGGCATAGACTACCACCACCAGCCACACCATCCCCCACCCCTCCCCAGCCCCATTCACCCCACAATTGGTATGTCCCCGGGGTGACTTACTCCTCTTCCCTGAACCTCTGTAATAATGCCTGTCTTGCAAGCATCAAATGAAAAGTGTGTGACGACGGCACTTTGTAAATTGGTGCCAAGCAGCATGTTATTACCATGTTAGTAAATTATACACACAAGGACATGTTGAACAGGAATGAAACACAGACGACTGCGGAATTGTTCCTTGCAGCAGATTTTTGATGGCTCTCTGAGGTCAAAACAACTCAAGGCTTAGTCACTCAGAGACTGAACCCATATATTAACATCTATCCAAATTGTTCTTATACAGATCCTATTTATAGATGCACCGATCACCAGATATTGTGGGAATACTTTGCCGCAAGTTGGTTGCTAAATTGGTTGGCAAGCAGCGGGCCACGAGTGGCTCAGGGGAAGGCTGCGTGCTTTATGAGTTCGGCAGCTCCTAACTCCAGGCCCTCACCTTGTCCTCACACACTAGTCTGGTCACCTTGGAAACTGCCCTATTCTAGATGCAGAGCACAGAGCACAGAGCGCTGGCTGGCATGGAATTAATCAGCAGCCGCTTCTCTTCTGGTCTTCACTGAAAATCCTTCAGTGCCTCTCAAGCCACTTTAGGGGGGGTCTGTGGTGGGGTTTCAAGGCTCTTCCAGGGGGAAATTAATGCCGGAGTTCATGGTTTATGGAAAGATGGAAAAATAAAGGAGAAAGAAATTAAGGGAGAAGGAAAGAGGAAAGGAGGGAAGGAAGAAGTGAAAGAAGAAAAGATCAGAAGGAGGAACACAAGATATTATCCTATTTTACAGATGAGAAAACTGAGGCCCAAGCTCACATAACCAGGAAATATCAGAGGTGCATTTCAAATCCAAGGGAAATACAATCCCTGAAGGCGGGAAAAAAAATCCCCTAAAATGACAGAATTTTCCAATGTCCACAACGGTTCCTGGTGGGAATCAGACACTCGGGAAATAGTGCCTCCAAAATGCAACTTGTGGCGTGGGACAGAGGAGAGGCAGTGAGAGGCCACGCCCCTCTGTGAGCCAGGAAGAGTATTCTCACCCAGATGCTAACCGTGATCTTGGGCCCCCCAGCCTTCAGAACTGGAGGAGTAAGTGTCTGCTGCTAGGCCCCCAGGGGGTGGCGTCTGTTACAGCAGCCTGAACACACCAAGACATGGCAGTTCCACGGTTAACTTCCTACGGAGCCATCAGAACTATTTCCACAGTGGCTGCAGCCTTTTCCATTCCCAGTCCTGGAGTTTGAGGAGCGAATGCCAGTCTGGAGTCCCACCAACCTCAGCCTCAGTCTTAGCTCGGTGACCCACGGGACTCAGTAACCTCCTCACATAACCTTTCTGGTTCTCAGTGCCCTCCTGGTAAAATGGGGATCATCAAGTTGATGCAGATTGTGTGGATGGCGGACGAAAAGCTCCTAGCACGCACTTTGTAGTATGTACCCATGGTTTTGTAGTTGTTGCAGAGACACTCATGAAATCTCAGTATGGGACGGGGCCCAATAGGCACAATAAATGATTTTACTTCGTGGATTATCACAGCAGGATTCTATATCGTTCGTCCTGCCAAAATGTCCCCACCGCCCCATACTGTGGGGCACAATGGGCCAGAAGCACCCACTGGACATCGGACAGCATTTCCCAAGTATGTTCTTGGAAAGCTGGCTTTCACAGGGTATAAATGAGGATTATGAAGCAAGGGAAAAAGAATTCTGAAGTCTGATAACTGTGGGAAACACAGGGTCAAAAACACCAAAGCCAATTTCTTTCCTGCAGTACTTCTCAGAGCATTGAGCAGAATTGTGCTCTTTGAAATCGCCAATGAGGAACGGAGATGGCAACATTTCCTCAACTTCCCTGTGCTGGAAGACCTTTCCCAGCGGGGCAAAGTCTGCATCGGGAAATGAGGCGTCTGTCCACACAGCCTGGGAAACCACACACAAGGTCAGCCTCAGCCTTGAGTTCTAAAGACTCACCCCAAACCACAGCATTGCAAAAAGTTTGCTCCTTGGCCACTTTTTAAACCACACGGTGATTTAGAAACTGCAGCCACTGTTGCTCTGCAATCCTCCTTAGTGTCCCCAATCATCCCTGCTGCATGACGCTGATCTCCAAGTGCAAATTTGGGGTGTAGGATGATCTTCCAACGCTGAGAGAAGAGGGTCACCTTTTTAAGACTGAGGAAGTCCACCCTCCCTCTTCCTCATCCTGTAGCAGGTTCTGGGCAAAAGTGGGCAGAGCTGGGTTTCCCTTCTCAGCCAGGTTTTTCAACTGCTGAGTTTAGTAAATGTCCAGAACACTCACGTTCTAGGGTTCTGCAATTGTGCCTTTGTATGTTAAAGCACTTTTTAAAAAAATCCATAATAAGTTTGGAGGCCATAATTAAGAGACATAGGGAACTGCCAGGATCTGGGACAAAGCAAAAGACTTAGTAATTTCCTGAGACACTGGGCAAGGGGCTGGAGGCATGGTTCTAGAAGACTGCCCTCCAACATTCACACGTAATGCAAATGCAAATAAGTTACCCCCACCTGTTGCACCTTCCAGAATGGTGAATAATTCCATCTCAGCTGGTGACCAGATAAAATGACTCTCACTTCACATATAAATTTACCTTGAGCCTTCTATTTTCAGGGGCACTGAGGAAACTGAGGCCTTTTTCCTGAACTGTTTTAACTGAAATGAAAAAGACGTCCCAGGATGACCCCAAGACAGGAACACTGGCCCCCGTGAATCTTCATTAAGCACTTAACCACGTGCAGATGCGTGTGGTGCAACAGCCAGAGAGGAGCGCCAAGTGCAGGCAAATGTCTATGACTGGGGTTAATCCGAGCTGGCCCCAGAACCACCGCCACCAGCTCCCCCAGGCCAGCCGCTCAGCTGGACTTTGGGAAACTAAGCAATGTCTGCAATGTAAGGAATTTCGATCCACCCAACCCTTATCAAGCTGGTCAGAAGGTAGCAGCTGCCCGGGAAGACTTTGGGGAGATTTGCTCAAGTATGAAGCTGGACACGGGTCTTTCTTTCACCGACACACTTGAGGGAAGGAGCAAGAAGAAAGGCTGCCAAGCTCTGTGGGTGGGGCCAGGTGGACCTCTGCACAGGAGGCAGGGGGCCCGGCTGCGGAAACGATGGGCTGGCACGCACCTCAGGCCTTTGCATGCCCCCTGGATTCGCAGTTTGGGGCAGCAGCAAGTGCGTTGAGGAAGAGAAGCAGCCTGCCATGGCGGGGTCAAAGGTCAGCAGTGTGGCTGGACCCCAGCAGGCTGGGTGATCTGACCAGCTCATTCCCCTTTTCTGACCCATCTTCCTTCTCAGCAAAAAATAAGATGGTTGTTCTAAATCTGTGGATTGGGATTTGTTTTTTCTTGTAATAAAATTCATGTAACATAAAATGTGTTGATACATTTGGTACACCCCAGGGTTGTGTGACCGTCATTACTCTCTAGCTGCAGGGCATCTTCATCAGCCCCCAAGAGAGCCCATCCCCATGAAGCAGCCACTTCCCAGTACTCCCTCCCCTGGCCCCTGGCCCCTGGCAACCAGGGGTCTTCTTTCTGCCCCTGTGGACTTGCCTGGATATTTCATATAAATGGAATCATACAATTCTATGGCCTTTTGTGACTGGCTTCTGTCACTTAGCACAGTGTTTGCAAGGTTCATCCATATTCGAGCACTCAGCAAACTGCATTTCTTTTTATGGCTAAATAATATTTCATTTGTAGAGCTATACTACCTTTTTTTAAAAGATTTCATTTATTTATTTGACAGAGACAGCAAGAGAGGGAACACAAGCAGGGGGAGTGAGAGATGGAGAAGCAGGCTCTCTACTGAGCAAGGAGCCTGATGCAGGGACTCGATCCCAGGACCTGGAGATCGTGACCTTAGCCAAAGGCAGATGCTTAACTAATTGAGCCACCCAGGTGCCCCCACATATGGCAATTATGGAATCACGGCCAAATAGGGTGCCTGGCCTCCCTGGCATGGAGCTTTATCTCGTGGGATGTCAAGGGTACACTTTCCTGCCAGCTCACAGCTAGGAGGGGCTGATTGCACTGCATAATCTTTTTTTTTTTTTTAAGATTTTATTTATTTATTTGACAGAGAGAAACACAGCTAGAGAGGGAACACAAGCAGAGGGAGTGAGAGAGGGAGAAGCAAGCTTCCCACTGAGTGGGGAGCCTGATGCGGGGCTCGATCCTGGGTCTCCAGGATCATGACCTGAGCCAAGGCAGTCGCTTAACCAACTGAGCCACCCAGGCACCCCCACTGCATAACCTTTTAATCACATATAGAAAGGAAATGCCAACTCGCCAGTCAATTGGGTTGAAGACAAAAATTTTAAAATTTAGGGTTCTGGTTAAGAGGTGGTAAACTAGCTTCCTAAGGCTGCCCAAGCAGACTGAGACATATGGTATTGAGCATGTGCATTTAAAGATTTTATTTATTTGTTTTATTTTATAGAGAAAGCAATCACATAAGCAGGGAGAGGGGCAGTAGAAGAGGGGGAGAATCGCAAGCAGATTCTCTGCTGATCAGGGAGCCCAACATGGGGCTTGTTCTCACGACCCTGAGAGCATGACCTGAGCTGAAACCAAGAGTTGGATGCTTAACTGACTAAGGCACCCAGGCTCCCCTATGGTATTGTATGCTTAAGTGATTGAGGAACCCCAGACTCTTTTTCACAGTGACTGTACCATTTTCCATTCCCACCATCACTGTTTGGAGGTTCTGTTTGCTCCTCAACCTTACCAACATGGGGACCAAGTAGGGAGGACATTTAGTAATAAAATTGCTTTTCCTTTTTTTTTTTTTTTTTTTTTTTAGATTTTATGTATTTGTCAGAAAGAGAGAGCATGCACACAAGCAGGGGAGCAGCAGAATCCCTGGAATTTGCATTTTTTTATGTACTTCCAGATGATTTTGATGCCTCCAAATTTGAGAAGCACTGGCCTGGAAGGGGCTCAGAGGTGAAAGATTTGCAGCTAGATGACTCAGTGGGTGAGGCCAAAGAGCAACCATCTTGCTGAACCGTGGTAAGCTTCCACCCTTGCTCTTTTGGTGACAGAGAGGGTTTGGATTTTGCTTTGAGATCCATCTGCCAACTGGGGCTACCCAAGGGTCATATTGGCACCATCTCCTTCCCACAGGACTGTGAAGTTTCAAAGGATAAGGACCCTCTTATGCCCCTCAGAAACTGTGCACAGTGTTTAAGCATTTCCAAATGCTGTTATTTTTTTTAATGATGGTTATTATGGTTACTTTTTTGAAATTTGAAAATATAGCAGATCAGTCATAAAGCAATGACTATTTATGCAAGTTTTAGCAGTGTTAAGCAATGCCTTCCTTGTGCTGAGAATCAACATTATTTACTTTGGGAATCTTGCCCAGATTTCTGTTAACTCATTCACACATGGTTTCTCCTCCCAGCCTTGTGACTCAGTAAGGTTTTTCCCCACTGGGGCAAGGAAAACTGTTATGTACAGACCCAATATAGTGTAATGAACTCATCAGGGATCATCAAAAGCCCCCTATTCCAGTTACACCCCCAGAGTAGAAACCCCCTCTTCAAGCTCTGCTGGGGCTCCTCCAAGAATGAGTAGCTCCCCACTGTTTTGGTTATCCATTGCTATGTAACAAATCTTGCTGAAACTTAGTGACTTAACACAACAACCATTTTATTAGTCCTCACTGCTCTTTGGATTAACTAAGCTCAATTGAGCAGCTCGGCTCCTTCTGTCGTCTGTAAGGTCCCAGCCATCTGGGGGCTCAACAGGGCCGAAGAATCCAAGCTGGCTCATTTACATGGCTAGAAGCTAATATTGGCTGTCAGCTGGGAGCTTAGCTGGGCCAGCTGGCTGAAATGTTCTAGACATGACCTCTTCATGTGACTTGGGCTTCCCACAATATGGCAGCTGGGCTACAAGAGGGAATGTCCTAAGATCCAGTGTTCCAAGAGGGAGGAAGTAGCTTAAAGCATTGATCTCGGATTCAACCCTTGCTCTAAGACTTTGGATAAATCATTTAATGTCCTAGGACCTTAACTTCCCCATCTACCACATGAAGATAATGCCTTTCTCATCAGAATGATGTGAAGACTGAGATGGTATATAGTAATGATCACGGGCACACCAACACCTAATCCTAGGATGCTCTGGATAGTCCTTGCTGGATCCCCCCACTTTTTCTCCCACCTTATCCAGATTCCTCAGTTGCCAGCAGATTTGCTCTCATTTGAAGAGAAGGGAGAGGTTGCTCTCTTTAATGGGATCCTATAGGTCTAGATGCAGAGGTTAGAAACTATGACATGACTCCTTGGAGTCAAAGTATTTGAAGATATTTGTAGGAAAATGTTGCTTGCTGCCCTGTGAATTACATATTACAATAATATGCTATCAAACTAAATGTCTGTCAATAGGGGATGAGAGATGAGAGATGATAACATTCATATTCTACTGGATATTATTTGGTCTGAGGGCATCTAGCAGATGATCGTCCTTCCATCCAGGGAAATTCTAACCAGGAGGTAAACACCCCCGCTGTCTGTTACAGAGGCAAGAGGAAGGCAGATAAGCCCACTCCTGCTCCCTGGAAGGCAAGGAAGTTGAGTGCGGCCAGCGAGGTCCTTCTGCTGAGTGCTCTGCCCACAAAGGCACAGTGAGTGATCATCGGGATCCCCAGGCTGGCAGTGGAGCCTAGATTCCAGTGACATATAGATAAGTCTCTGGTGAAACAGCACTGCCTCACTGACTAGATATTTCAGCTTGGAACTGTTGTAGACATGAGAAATAAACTTTTATTCATTAAGCCACTCTAAGTTGGGCTTTTTATGCTATAGCAGCTTAGCCTGTACTAGTTATGGTGACTCGAGAACAAGGCCACCACATTCCTCCCATTGAGGAGTAGAGGCTATGTTCCCTCCTCCGAAATCAGGGCAGGACTGTGACCACTTAGATCAGTGGACTATAGTGAAAGGGACTGGTTATGAATGTCCTGCTTACTGGAACATTAACTAGCTTCTGGAGAACTGAGGCACTCTGTAGGAAGTCAGACTGTGCCGAGTCTGCCCCGCTGTGAGGAAGCCTAAGCCATATACAGACATCATGAGCAGGCACTCTCCTCAGTTCTAGCTCATGGAGCACCTGGATGGCTCAGGCTGTTGAGCATCCAACTCTTGATTTGGGCTCAGGTCATGATCTCAGGGTTGTGAGAGGGAGTCCTGTGCTGGGCTCTGTGCTCAGCCTGGCGTCTGCTTGAGATTCTCTCTTCCTTTCTCTCTGCCCCTCAGCCCCCCACTTGCTCTCAAAATAAATAAATAAATCTTAAAAGAAAAAAAAAAAAAAACTTTCTACCTCAGCCCAGGGTTCAAGTCAACCTAGCCAAATCTCAAACATGTGCATGGAGAAGCTTCCAGATGATTCCATGATCCTCTCTGCACACCAGCTTTTCATCTTTTAGTTTGAATTTTCCCAGATGAGGTCCCAGACATTGTGACATCATCCCTGCTGTACCCTGTTAGAATTCCTGACCCTATATGAGCATATTAAAATAGCAATTTTTTATTCCACTATTGTTATACCTAATAGAGCACTAAACTAACATATAATAGATTCTGTGGACTATCAGTGTTCTTTCTTTTTTTAAAAAAAGATTTTATTTATGTATTTATTTGAGAGAGAGAGAGAGAGAGAATGAGAGAGCGAGCATAAGAAGGGAAAGTTCAGAGGGAGAAGCAGACCCCCTGCTGAGCAGGAAGCCCCATGCAGGACTCGATCCTGGGATTCTAGGATCATGACCTGAACTGAAGGCAGTCGCTCAACCAAGTGACCCAGGTGCCCTATCAATACTCTCAAAAAATTCCTCTTTTGCTGATTCAGTTAACCAGACTTGGTTGCTGTTGTTGCAATCAAGAATCTTGTTTGGTAGATATACAATGAAACACGCCACAATGCTTAAACTGATGGAGGTCTACATTAACTGTCACAGAAAGATGTTCACAATGTAGGGGTTTTTTTAAGATTTATTTATTTATTTGACAGAGAGAGAGATAGCGAGAGAGGGAACACAAGCAAGGGGAGGGGGAGATGGAGAAGGCTGGCTGTCCACTGAGCTGTGAGCCCAATGGGGGGCTCAATTCCAGGGCCCCGGGATCATGACCTGAGCTGAAGGCAGACACTTAACCTACTGGGCCACCCAGGTACCCCTACAATGTAGTTTTAAGTGAAAATGGCAGCTTCCAAAACAGGTACAGAATAGTTCTATTTTTGTAGACTAAAATTATTTTTGCATTCAGTAAATTCTAGGATGTTTTGTACTAAAATTATATAGTATTGTGTTTAGGTATTGGAATTACATGGATTTTTGTTCTTGTGTTTATCTGTATATTCTAGTATTTTAATAATGAATATCATTACAGTTACATGTATAATTTTTAAATTAAGATTTATTTTTTTAAAATTAAGCCAGCACTATAGATCAAGGAATTTGAGAGTACTTGACATACCTCTCCACCTTTGAGGATTTTGTACATTGCCTGAGTGAGAGACCAAAAGTACAATCTTGAGGAAGTATGATGGTCCCTAATAATTCCTCCTCTCCCTATAAACATATGCTATTTCTCACATCAAGTAGTGTTTGGGGGCACTTGACTGGTTCACTTGGTAGAGCATGCAAGTCTTGATCTCAAAGCTGTAAGTTTAAGCCCCATGTTGGGCACAGAGATTACTTTAAAAAAAAAAAAAAAGTAGCATTTATAGGCAGCTGGGTGGTTCAGTTAGGTAAGTGATTGCCTTTGGCTCAGGTCATGATCCTGGAGTCCAGGGATCAAGTCCTGCATCGGGGTCCCCACACAGCAAGGAGTCTGCTTCTCCCTCTGATCCTCCCCCTTCCTGTGCTCTCTCATTCTCTCTCAAATAAATAAAATCTTTAAAATATATATACTAGTGTTTAGTTCCCCTTTTCTTAAGTCTGGGCAGTGCCTGTGACTGCTTTGGCCAATGGAATAGATAGAGCAAGTTTGAGGATCTCTGATCCCAAGAGTTAGGAAGACTAGTAGCTTTTGTTTCTTCCTCTGCCATGCTTGTTCTTGGGATGTTCCCTCTTAGAACCTAGCCCAACTCATGCGGCAGAGAAACAACACTCTGCAGTTGGCAGCTTCAGCTGAGCTCCTAGCTAATAGCCAACACCAATGCCAGCCATGTGAATGAGTCATTTGGAATTCCAACCCAACCAAGGCCCAGATGACTTCAGCTCTAGCCAACAATATATGGGGCAGAAGAACCACCCAGCCAAGCACTGTTGAACCACAGACACATGACAGGTACTGAAATGGTGGTTGTCTTAAACCACTAAGTTTTGGAATAATGTAGTAACCAGCCTCCAAGATGCTCCAATAATCCCCTTCTGATAGTCACACCCTTGTATAGTTCCTTTGCACACTGCACCAGGGCTGGTCTGTGTGAAAAACAATACAGCAGAAGTGATGTGTGGTATGTTATTTCCAAGATTAAATTATAAAAGACCTTGTTTCTCTCTTGGTCCCTCTCTCAGAAAACTCTTCATGTTGTGAGCAGTCCCGTGGAAAGAAATCTACATAAGATGACCAACGTGTCACCAGGTTGCCCAGGACTTTCCTGGTTTTTGACTGAGAGTCTCATTCTGTGACACGCCTCAGTCCTGAGCAAGCCAGGATGGTTGGCCACCCTACACTCATATGGTAAGGAACTGAGGCCTTTGGACAACAATGTGCTGGAAACTGAGGCTTCCTGCCCATCCCTGCAGGAAGGATCTGGGAAACAGATCCTCCTGCCCCAGTCCAGCCTTCAAATGGCTACAGCCTCAGCTGCACTTGCAACCTTGTAAAAGACCCTCATCCAGAACTACCCAGGTAAGCTGATCCCAAATTCCTGAACCCCAGAAACTGCATAAGATAATAAATACTTGTTATTTTAAGGTGCTAACTTTGGGGTAATTTGTTAAATACCAATAGATGCTCTATACATGTGTTCATTACACTCAGATCAGTAACAGAAACAGGGGCATGTTCCTGCTCTCCACCCTGCTCTAAATAGCTGTGCTGCTCTTTCTGTCTGGGGACTTCCTTTCCTTTCCTGAAAATCAACCAGAGGGAATTTTGCCTCTAGCTTTCCTGAAGAGCGGTGCCCGGCAGGGCCCCCCGCTTGCTGCTGGGGAAGCTCATTCCAATTTTAATTGTCTTCCAAGCGTTAACAATGAATCTCTTGGGCTCACAAGGTCCTCCCACCTCTCCGCTTCCAAATGCTCTGAGGCCATCCTGATTTCCCAGGAGGCCTAAGGTGCTTACCGGCTGCTTCCGCAGCCTTCGCTGCTAGAAAGTTCCCTCAATCTCTGACAACTGACTAGCTGTGTGCGGAAAACCATGCATGGGGTGTATGACCTGCAGGACATGTGGAAGGTTTGTGAGGATCTCAGAGACTTGACCTCAAATCTCTTCCAACCCTGTGCCAAGGTATTTGAGATTTCACCTTTTGAGTGTGATTAGTTCACTTGGAAGGGCCAGTTTATTCACCAGTCTCTTCTTCTGGGTGAGTGTAAAGACCTTCTTCCCTGTGCAGGGTAGTAGAAGAGCAGTGGGAAATTAGTTCAGGGGAACGCAAGAGGCGGGGACGGGGGGAGGGGAGGCCAGAAAACTGATCTTGGCTCCATTTCCGGCCCCATGCGGGCCTCGTGTACACAGGGCGCCCAGCACAGCCGGGGCAGCCTGCCGCGTACGCCCAGAGAGCCAGAGACACTTGGAAAGTAGATAAAGAGACAAGTAACATGTGCTGAGCTATTAGTTTTCTGTAGTTAGTACCACAGACCGCGTGGCTTAAAAGAGCAGAAAACTATTCTCTTCCAGTCAGTCTGGAGCCAAAAGTCCAAAATTAAAGCATCAGCAGGTTTGGTTCCTTCTGGGGCTGTGAGGGAGACTCTATCCCATTCCTCTGTTTTAGCTTCTGGTGGTTTGCTGCTCATCTTTGACATTCCCTGGGCCTGCTGGTGCGTCTCCCTGATCTCTTATTGGCATGGCATACTGCCTGTTTCTCTCTGTCTAAATTCCCACCCTAATTGACCTCATCTTAACCTCCTCATCAGCAAAGACCCCATTTCCAAATAAGGTCACATTCACAGGGAAAAGGAGTTAGGACTTCAGCATCTTTGAGGGAGCACAATTCACACCGTAACACCAAGCATTTAGTAAAATTGGTTCATATCCATGAAATGCCTGGCATTTGCTAGGATAGGCATTTTATATACATTATTCCTGCTCCTCACAAAGATTTCCTAAGTTTAGAGCTGTAGAAACAGGACTGGAAAGATTATGGGGCTTATCCTAACTCACGTGGCTCAAAAATGTAGGCTCTGGAATCAGATAGCCTGGCTTCACCACTTTGCTGGGAGGGAGGCCTTGGACAAGTCACTTAACCTCTCTGAGCCTCTGTTTCATTTGTAAAGTAAAGATAGAATCAGACCTTTCATCCATGCTGAGTGGCTGCAAAGGTTTTTGTGGGGTTTTGTTTTGTTTTGTTTTGTTTGGGTTTTTTTGCAAAGGTTTTAAAGATAATAATGCACAGAGACTGACACACAGCAGTTACTGAACTCATGTAACTGTTAGGATAAATAGTGAAGCCGAGATGGAAGTCCACCTCTCCTTAGCTCTGATGCCTTCATCGTCTCTTCTTGGGTGCAGCACAGCCAGGTGCCAGGCCCTTCTTCATCCATGATCTCACTGAATCTGCACTATGTTGTATGGATGAGGGAACCGAGACACAGAGACGTGAGGTGACCTGCCCAAGGTCACCCAGCAGATAAAACCTTCTAATCTAGCTCCACTGGCTCTAATAATTTTCCACTACGTAACCCCTCATCCCAATGCACAAATACAACGTAGTAGAACACTGTCCTCTACCATAGTTTGCTAATAATCTCTGGATCCAAGGGAGTCAGCCAAGGTTGTGAGTTCAGTCAGTGACCCACCCCAGGACTATGGCAGGCAAAGAATTCTGTTTCCATGACAGTCGGCTCCTGCCAGTTCAGAAAACTCAGTCTAGAAGATATATTATTTTTTCTTGAGAAAGTTCTTCAGAAGGAAGAACTCTTTCACACACACACACACACACACACACACACACACACACACAATGCTTATTCTAGGCCTCACCCCTGGAACAAAGTAACCATTGAAAGGGGATCATTATTATAAGATATCTCAGAAAGCTTGAAAAGTAAGAACCAGCTTCTAGGCTCAATCCAAACTTCCCTGGCAATGGAGGGTAGAGAAGATTCCAAAAGGCAAAAATAAAAACCAAAAAACCATGTAAACACCTCAGAGATAAGCTCCCTCAGATTTCTCTGTCGGGACAAAAAGAGAAACAAAGCAGCTATGTTCCCTGGCAGGGCCTTTCTCTGATCTTCCTTCCACCACCTCTGCCCCAGTGGCTCTTCCACACCATAGCTCAGCCCTACAACCACCTAAGCAGAGCAGCCTGGGAGGAATGGCACCCGCAACCCTTCTCTGGCCCATAGACAAGTTTTGTTAAGCCTGCACATAATTTTTAAGTTAGCTGTTAACATTTCCAAAGTGAGATATTTCACATAAAACTTGTTTTTTGCTTCTTTTGGAAAGTTCTGGCCAAGTAGCTCTGTGTTCCTGAGTGGCCACTGTGAGCCAAAGCTGAGTAGTGGCTGCCTCCGAGTTGATTATTTTTATACCTAGACCACTTGACTCATTTATCTTCCTTGCCTGACCCCTCTAGGTGCAGGAGGTTTTCACATGGGCCGATTTAGCCCTCCCCTCTGCTATCAGATAAAGTAGAGCTCACCTGGCCTCCCCTGGCATTCAAAAGTCTTTACAGGGTGGCTTATTCAGACTTAGCCCCTGTGACTATACTTCATTCCAAATTTATCTACTCCTTCATCTCCAGACAAGTGCCGAATTTTCCCCCATTGGTTCTTTGGCTAGGGTTGTTTTATTTCCTCTGAGATGCCTTCCAGCCCAGCTTGGCCAGAACTCTTCCCCAGCCTTTGAGGTCCATACGAAGGCCTTCTCAGGACCTCCCAACCAGATGCAAGCTTTCTTTTTTTTTTTTTAATTCTATTTTTTCAGTCCAAGATTCATTGTTTATGCCCCACACCCGGTGCTCCATGCAATATGTGCCCTCAGTACCCACCACCAGGCTCTCCCATCCCCCACCCTCTCCCTCCAAGACCCTGTTTGTTTCTGAGTCCAAAGTCTCTCATGTTTCATTTCTCTCCCCGAATTATCCTACTTCCCATTTCCTTTCCTTCTCCTACTGTCCTCTCTATTACTCCTTATGCACCACAAGTAAGTGAAACCATGTGATACTTGACTTTCTCTACTTGGCTTGCTTCACTCAGCATAATCTCTTCCAATCCAGTCCATGTTGCTACAAAAGTTGGATATTCGTCTTTTCTGATGGAGACGTAATAGTCCATTGTATATATGGACCATATCTTCTTTATGCATTCATCTGTTGAAGAGCACCTTGGCTCTTTCCACAGTTTGGCGATTGTGGCCATTGCAAGCTTTCTTTCATTCGATTTGATGCTTGAAATCATTTTGTCATTTTGAAATCTTCACACATTTGCATATTACAATTTCTCTTCCTGTGATTCTGGCCTGCCCCCCAGTCAGTGGCTCCAGCACTGCCCAACCCTGAGGTCAGCTTCACCAGAGCATTAGACCCATGAATAAGGATACCATCATGACCCTCCAGACCAGCCTGGTCACCACTGATCTAATGCCTCAGTTCATGCCACATGGAGCAGAACAACTGCTGGCTGAGACTTGCACATGTTTTTGACTCTTGTGACCAACTGTGAGATATAGTGAATGGGTTGTTGTTTAAGCCACTAAGTTTTAGGCAGTCTGTCACACAGCAGTAGATAACCAAGACAGTTGGGAAAATAACAAAATATTTCATCTTGTTAATTAGTTTCTTCAAGTCTTTTTAGGAAGAAAAAAATGTGTCACACACACGCACACACAACTTAGAGAACGGGGAGAGAACTAATATTTATTGAACTCCTAATTTGATTTCTCTCTGGTCATTTTACATGCATTAATATTTAAGACAATCCAGCTTATATTATTATTTACATCTAAAAAAAAGAAGCCAAAGCCTAGAGAAGTTCAGTAACCAGCGGATGCTCACCCAGCTCATGAGTGGGGGACGTGGGAACTGAATGCCAAGTCTGCTCTATCCAGCTGCAAGTTCCAGGCTTTGGTCAGCACCTCACCTCCCTATATCACCTCTCTGGGCTCAGACTGTAGTCTACACTCCTCTTAATGTGACACCGTATCCACGTGGTCTTGTCACATTGCTGTAAAGTCTTCAGACTTTCTATTAAATGACCACATACATATTTTTTTAAAAGATTGATTGATTTATTTGAGAGAAAGAGAGAAAGCAGGGGAGGGGCAAAGGGAGGGGAAGTGAATCTCAAGCAGACTCCCTGCTGAGCCTGGAGCCCAACACCGGGCTCATTCTCACCACCCTGGGATCATGATCTGAGCTGAAACCAAGAGTCAAATACTTAACCAAAGGAGGCCCCCATGTGCCCCAGTAAATGGCCACATATGATTCCAACTATAGTTTACATACCATTCCCCTCCCGTTGAGCATTTACATTCCCTCCAGATCTTTTTTCCATTAAAAGAATTCTGACAGTTGCATCATGCCACAAAGAATAGGAATTCTAAAGGGTGGGGTGAGGCTTTCTTGGGTTTCTTGGGTCTTACCAGGAATCTCATCTCTGTGACTCCTCCAGCCATCCTCTCTGCACTCTGCCTTAGTGAAACGGGCATAGTCACCTAAGGAGAGTGAGAGGAGCAGAGAAAGAGAAGAATTTCCTTGAAACTCACACCCATTCAGCCCAGCTGAGTTAATCACCTTTTATCAAGTTAATCAGACCTCATTAAACTTGAATAGCTTTGACAGCTGGGAAAATGAAGATTATGGCAGGATTCTTGTTGATGTTGAAAAGATTACAAATCCTGTTATTTCTAAAGGGCCAGGTAAAAGGTTTTTAAATCCTGTTAAGAATTTTAGCCATATCCTGAGAGCAGTGGGTAGCCATTAAATGGTTTTAAACAGAGGAATGATGACCTAATCTGATTTTTTTTTTTCATCCGGAAAGAACACTCTGGATGGAGGGCAATGGCAGGATTTAGTGATTGAGAGGATGGAGGGTGGGGGTAGGGAGGACTCCTGCTGGGTGGGTAGGTGGAGAAGCAGGAAGGGAATAATGAGACCAGGTGAGGTAGGGGTTCCTGAGGGCAGCACCTGGGCCAGGCTGTCTTCTGCCAGGACCTGGGATGCAAGAGGGAGGACCCCATAGGCCAGGAGAGAGAGAGATCTGGAGAGCTGCAGCAGGCCCAGAAGAAGTGAGGAAGGATGCTGGGGTGTCAGTTCAAAGATTCCCATGGGTTTTATGCTTAGGGGAAAGCACTACCCCAGATGGAGCCCCAAGAAGAACATCCCCTTGTTCCTTTTCTTTTCTATTTTCTTTTCTAAGTATTTACGTGTGAGAGAGAGATACCAAGGAAGAGCAGGAGGGCGTGGGGAGAAGAAGCAGCCTTCCCTCTAGGCAGGGAGCCCGAATGAATGTAGGGCTCCATCCTAGGACCCCAGGATCACGGCCTGAGCAGAAGGCAAACACTCAACTGATTGAGCTATCCAGGTGCCCCAAAATAATCCCCTTGTTTCTGACCTCCCAAAGATCTGCAGCCAGCCAGAGACAAGTGCCAAAGGGACTGGCACCAGCTCAGATCAGTGCTTTAAGAGGAGCAGAGACGGTCACCTGGGTGGCTCAGTCAGCTAAGCATCTGCCTTCGGTTCTGGTCATGATCCCAGAGTCCTGGAATTGAGTCCTGCATCCGCCTTCTTGCTCAGCAGAGAGCCTGCTTCTCCCTCTCCTCCCCACCTATACTCTCTCCCTATGTCTCTCTCCCTCTCTCTCAAATAAATAAATAAAATCAGAGGAGCAAAGACAAGCAACCTGGGGGAGACAGAGTTTCATCCCACCAGGGTATCAGGGAGCCTGAAAATGGGATGGGTTTTCCTCTGAGCCTCAAAGGCCATGCAAAGAGCCACAGAGCAGAAAACAGAGCACAGGCCAGAGCTGGAGCCGAGGGAGCTTTGCAGCCGTGTGACTCTTCCTAGATGTAAGCAGATAAAACTGTTCCTAGTACTCGGACTCACAAGACTGTGAAGTTCCAGGCAGCCATCTAACCATGGCCCCACGGACTTCCTCATCATCACTGGCTGAGATAGAAATTGCCTGTGACATCATCTGGGAAAATTGTTCGCCAAAAAGCAACTTTGCAGAGCCTGTAGTTGTACATTTTTGTGCTAGCCTCCTCTTCCTGGTCTACCTGTATTTTCCCTTTTGCCCTCTTTAAGCCTTTAGAGGAGGAGACAGATAAGGTATGCAAAAATAAACAAATCTATAAAACACAAAACCTATCATCTTCCAACAGAAAGCCAGTGTCCACCAAATGGACAGGAGGGCCAGTGGTGCTGTGAATCTCATGGGGCGGGGGTGGGTGGGTGGGGGGGACTAGGTAAACAGGGTCAGGGAAGGAGGTCCAGGAAGGAGAGCCTGGGCAGGGGACTCTGGGGGCAGCGTCTGGAGTGAATTGGAACAGAAAGTCCTCGGGGAACCCAGAAGGTTATTAGTCTAGCTACATACATAGAGTTGGCTTCAACTGAGGCTGGTTAGGCAAGTCCAGGTCATTTCTCTTCCAAATGTCATACTTGAGAGTTAAGAGAGGGGGTTTTCAGGCTTTACCTTTTCTACACCCAGGCAAAGGTTCCCTTCCTTGTAGAATATCCTGGGAAATGGAAATGTGAAGGGCCGAGGGATATGGAAATTGGGTGGGGAGATGGTGATAAACGCTTCTGGAACAACTGCAGATCTGAGGCAGTTTGGCAGGGGGGGGGGGGGGTAGGTTGGGATCTGAGCTTCCGTGCCATGGGAGCCAAGGGAAGGAAGAGGCACAGTATCAGTAAGAGCCTTTAATTAACTTTGCCATTTTACTGAGAAGTTACAAGTGGAGTTATTCTTGGA
Source organism: Spilogale gracilis (assembly GCA_004023965.1). NCBI lineage: Eukaryota > Metazoa > Chordata > Mammalia > Carnivora > Mephitidae > Spilogale > Spilogale gracilis. Next base: position 43,118 of record PITA01005788.1, on the reverse strand, counting down.
GCTATGTTTGCCAGCAGACTCGATACATAACATATAATCGCTACATAAATTTACAATTGTTTACAAATATGTAACACGATATTTGGTCCTCCAGGGCCAAGACCCACAGATGCCAGCAAGAAGGAGATTTGCCCGCAATGAGGGAGAAAGCCCCAGGCACCCTCACAAAAATTTTCCAGTTTCTAACCTTTTAGAAGGCAGGGCCTCCTACTGTGTGGAAAGGTCCCCTGAGGCGGGCGGTGGGGGGGGGGCCGCTGTTGAGGGGGACATCTCAGAATCACACCATCTAGGATTCATTCCACGCAGGAGGTTGGGTCATGGTCATCAAAATGCTCTCTTCTTCTGTGTAATCATCTGACAGGAGGCTTATCAATGATTACCTGAGGAGACCCCTTGTTTCTTCCCTCAGATGCCGCACTGAGGAGAGTAGTAGGCCAGGAAGTCCAGGGCTGTGCGGGCTGAGTGGGAGACGGACTCTCCAGCTCAAAAGGCTGAGCAGAAGAGCGGGTAGCCATGAGGAGCTCGGTCTGTCACTAGACAGGCAGGGTTCTTTCCAGCTGCCATTTTGATCCAGATATCCTGAGGTCGCAGACGGCTTAATGTGAGGAAAAACTATATAATCAGATTGGAGAGAAGATGCCAAAATACTAAGTTATTTCATATTTTGTACCTGCAAATATAAAGTGTGATACTTTTTTCCTAATTGTCAACAAATGTTCAGTGATTGTCTGCTCTGGGGCAGGCCCTCACTCCGTAGGCACTGAAGGCCCAGGAATGAAGAGTAAGCAGGGTCCGAGAGGACAAAGACCAGTCACCAAACACCCCCATATAACTATGACTCATGACACATGCTCTAGCAATAACGTGAACACTCCTAATAACAATACCTAACATTAATTGGGCTGACAGTTCCAGGCATTGAGCTGAGTGGTCCTCAATTCTTTCTTTCCTACAACCCTCACAGGTCCACAGGCGACTGTGTTCATCATCCCCTTAACAGCTGAAAACACCTGAGCTGCACACAATTAAGAGACTTGCTGGGAAGAGGCAGAGCTGCGATGTGAATCCAGGTCTGACTCCAGAAACAGGCACTTGACCCTGAGGTTAAGAGCAGGAAGAAGTAAAGGACTTGCCTTTGGCATGGAGATCTCTCCATGTGCCCCATACCCCCACCCTTTCCCTGCCTTCTTAGCCCAAGTAGGAATGACGATTCCATTGTCCTACTGATCTGGTAACCAGGGCCAGAGAATTCCACATCTACTTGTTGGGTCATGAAATAGGACCAGGAATGGACTTAGGGTCAGGAACAGGATAATTGTACCTTTCCAGCATAATGACATCCCTTGCACTCTGTGATCAAAATGAATGAGTCATAAGGTTTTGCTTAGTGCCAGAGCCATCTGACTTGCTCTCAAAGAGGTCACCCAGGGTTGTTTTACTTTGATGTATTTAACAGACAGATGAAGCTGTTTCACAGCCAAGTCAGTGCTCTGAGGTCCAGCTGACTGGAGAAGCATGACTCCTAGCAATCCAACTCATAGAAGGCTGAAGTATAAAACCAGATACTCGCGTATGCATTCACAGTAACAGTAACTAGAATGCTCCTCCCTCAATTGGGGCATACTTTTCCCAACATCAGCAATCAGAGAGCCAAATCAGCTATCAGCTGGCTGGTTGATGAGTATATCCCAAGAGTTAGCTGCAGGCAGATTTCATTTAAGTCAGGGTAGGGCTTAGTAAGTCATCTCCACCTGTATGAGTTTCAGTTTCCTGTTGTTCTTTCCTGGACTATGGTGGGTATGTAACTACCACAGCTTGAGCCTCTAGGCTTTACCCTACTTTTTTCCTTTCTCTTCTCCAGCCTCCGCCCTCACTCTTGTTTCCTGCTTTCTCCAAACAATTCAATTGATAAGATTGCTGATCATTCCGTTGTTATTACGTTCCAGCCCTGCCCCCTCTGAGATCATATCAGGGAGGTGATCTGATGGGCGGCTGGGTTGGTCCATCCTCTTGCTTTAGGTCTGATCTTTTTGCATTTATTCTCAGATCTATTAGGTTGAACCATATGAAATTATTGTTGGGGCAGGCCAAAAACTGTCAAAGAGCAGCAGCTTCATGTGGTTCAACTACCAGCAGACCAGATTTACTAGGGGTGGGCTTAATGAGTCCAACCCCTTTTTGCAAGCCTCAGTGGTAAGAGTGTGTGTGTGGGAGGGGGCGTCACACATGGTAGGCTTTTACGTATCTCTAGAAATAGGCTTCTCTGGCTAGCCACTGGTGTCTGGGACCTTGGTCCTCTTGCTCTCCATTTGGCCTCTGATCAGGGCCTTACTGTCGGGGACAACTAAGGAGGGACCTGAGGTTGAAGAGGAAAGTCACCTTCTTTGTTATACAGGAAAGTATGCGTTCTGAAGCCAGCAGAGAAAATTTTAAGGAACAATTTTTAATAGTCCGTATCTTATTGAGTCCCCTGTTCATGTGAAAAAATTGGGGACTAATGGAAACAATTTTACATTCTACAGACATCAAACACCTGTGTGATGCAGGCTGACACCCCGTACCATTCCTGCCTTCCACGGTTTTCACTGGCTATAGTTGTATGTACAGATGCCTGTCTGTGTTTGGGAGCAGCTTACCATCCAACAAGCTCTGTGAGGGTGGGGCCTATCTCTGACTTCCTTATCCTTAACTCCTATCATAGGGCCTGGAGCAGAAGAGGTGCTCATTTTATTTTATTTTATTTTTTTAAAGATTTATTTATTTATTTGACAGAGAGAAACACAGCGAGAGAGGGAACACAAGCAGGGGGAGTGAGAGAGGAAGAAGCAGGCTTCCCGCAGAGCAGTGAGCCCGATGTGGCGCTCGATTGATCGCGGGTCTCCAGGATCCTGACCTGCGCCGAAGGCAGTCACCCAACCAACTGAGCCACCCAGGCGCCCCAGAGGTGCTCATTTTAAAAAATGTTTTACATAAAAGAATGAGTGAGTGAGTAAATGAAGTTAAGCAAATCATGGCAATACCAGGAAGGCATTAAACACCATACCAAACAAAAAGTCTCTGGACCTTTAAAGGTCAGGAACCAGGCTGCCTACAGAAGTCAGCAGAGACTGCACAGAGGAAGTGGCCTGAAGGCATTTGCTCCCCACTTGGAAAAGTTGGTGGAACAGCTCAGGCTGGAGCACAGTCTGCCTCACAGATGTGAGAGAGGAAGCCACAAATGACAAGAAGCCACAGATGAAAAGTTGGCTCCCTATTTCCTGGCAAGCTCTTTGGCCAGCATGATCCACATTCCTTTGAGCTGAGTATGTGTGGAATTTTCAGTCTAGGTAGCAGAATGGAACTTGGAACAAATAGCTCAGCAAAAAAGAACCCAGGGACAATGGGTTGGGTCCAGCTGCCCTTTGCCAGCTCTTGAGCTCACAGAATGTTGTTGGCTCAGTGGGCCTTGTTGAGGGAGATAAATGTTGTCTTTTGGACTGTACCATTTCAGAGGGCTCAGTGAGACATTTCCTTGTTCAGACAACTCTAAGATCCTTAGAAGATGTGCTGAAATACCTGGGAATGGTTTGAGTCCTCACCATTGTTCAACTTTCCATCTAGCAAGAACAAGTTAAGGTCTGTTTTATTGTAAAGATGGGGACAGTCTTGGGGCACCTGAGTAGCTGAGTCGATTGAGCAGCTGCCTTTGGCTCAGGCCATGATCCTAGGGTCCTGAGACTGAGTCCTGCATGGGGCTCTCTGCTCAGTGAGGAGCCTGCTTTTCCTCCTCCCTCTGCCACTCTTCTCTGCTTGTGCTCGCTCACTCTCAAATAAATAAAATATTTAAAAAAATAAAGATGGGGAAGGTCTAAACGTTGGAAGGCAGAAGGGAAGAAACCATCAAGAGGGAGCTGGAGGATGCTTTGAGGTGAGAGCAGGTGATGATGAGGGGATGACAGCAGGATTCAGGGCCCTGTGTAACCAACCTAGAGGAGGGTGGCAGGGGAGATGGAAGAGGAGCTGGTGGGTATGTATTCAGTTTCAGAGCAAAGGATTCAAATAGCAAGGGATCAACTTTTTGGAGGAAAGAATAACTACAGACAATAACACAACCACAAAGATACTGGTTTCTCTGCTGCCCTGACCAGTACATATGATCAAGTTCTGGGAGCATGTCATGAATCACACTGAAAAATGTAGTGGGAAATTTTGTGGTGTCAACCCTCAACTGCTATTCCTTCTCTACATTTTCCCAAGTCATCAATTCCTTCAAGACACTTATACAATGATGGGGACCTAAGAAAGGAAGAGGAGACTAATTCCAGTTATTCATATCTGGAATTTCTTGGTTATAAGGGAGTTGAAGCCAGGAATGATGAATTACTCAACCTTCAAGGCACTTATAACTTATAAGGCACATAACCTTAAAATATAGCCAAATAGGTGCTTTATAGATGAGGAAAGGACAAAAGTTAGAAAAGGAGGGAGGGAGGAAGGGAAAGAAAGGAAGAAAAAGAAAATTGATCAGAGATGTTAAGGGAGGGGCACCGGGGTGGCTCAGTTAAGTGTCTGCCTTCAGCTCTGGTCATGATCCCAGAGTCCTGGGATCCAGCCCCACATTGGGCTCCTTGCTCAGCGGGAAGCCTGCTTCTCCCTCTCTCACTCCCCCTGCTTGTGTTCTCTCTCTAGATGTCTTTCTCTCTGTCAAATAAATAAATACAATCTTTAAAAAAAAAAAAGATGTTAAGGGAGGTGGGGTGGGGGCAGGACTTCAATTGGCTTGCATCACAGGAAGATAAGTGGTGTCACAGAAGGAAGTTACCTAGGGCCCATCTTGGGTGGTTGGGAGTAGGTTATGTCTGGGGAATTATACTTAAGCTTACTGTTGCCCAAGGCTAGGTTCTTGATTTACTTTGTTGACATATTCTGGACTCAGCTTTTTAATAGTAGTGGAGGGTGAGGAGGGAGGGAAGACTACCTTAAATGGGGAAACTATAAAGGAAAAGACAAGTCACTCCTTTTACTGGCTGTACTATATGAAGCTTCAAACCCCATAAAGCTACTAACATAGTCTGAGTCATTTCCTCAGTGGCTGCTCTTAACTCTGTCCTTAAAAGGAGGAAGTTGAAAGTCTAATACTTGACATTAGCCCACCGATTTCAAATGAAAGGATTCCTTTCATTCTCAAGGCCCCCGAAGTACTTAAATTGTAAAACCAGGTTTAACATGAGTATTTTATCCCCATCCCTACTGACACACCATTCTCCTTTTACCAGCTATTAAAGCTAAGGATAAATTGCAGCCATAATCTAGACTCAAGTTAGAAGCACAGAGCACTATTTAAATGTATTAAAAAGTCATGCATCTCACATCCAATGCGCGTTAAGCACTGTGCTGGGCAGCTAACAGTTCCTCTATCCCCACATACCTTACCAGAGCGAATACTCCCATTTTACATATCAGAAGCTCAAGGAATCAGATTTCTTTAGCTTGACCTTGGCAAAGGATGTTCAAACAAAATCAAACCTCTCCTATCAACCTACGTGCTTTAAAAATCTTTTCGTAAAAATGACCAAAACTTTAAGACCATTGCTCCTCTCACTTTCCTAGTAACCACCCCAATAAAATGAAAATTAAAAGTTGCCAGACCAGAGGGGGTGAAAGTACAAAGTGGAGCGGGGGGGGGGGGGGGGGGAGGAGTTACCATATTTAACATAACTAGCTTAACACAGAGCCTTTCCGTTTCGCTAAAGTTCAAGCCACAAGGCCACCGTCCGCTCTGGGCGAGCACACACACGCGCGCACCCTACGCATGCGCTCAGACGGGAACCATCCGCCCCTTTCACCGGACCTCTTCGGCCAAGTCACCAATTAGCCCTCTAAATGCCCGCCCCCAAGGCTTATACCCCTGGCCAATCGGGAGGCAGGGGCCTCCAGTCACATCACTTATTTAGCATACACCCGCCTCTCTCCGTCCCAAGGCCCCGCCCTGCCTGAGGAGGGATTGTCGCCTAAGCGCTTCGTTCTGTCACCTGATTGGCTCCTTTTCCAGCTCCGCCTCCGTCTTCTCCCGCCGCCCTCCCCTTTGCGCGCCACAGCGGCGGGCGGAGCTAAGTACGCAGGCGCGGGCGCTGCCTCTTTCTTCTGGTGGCCCGCCCTCCCTCCTCCCCCTCCCTCCCCTCCCCACCCCCTCTCCCTTCCTCTCCGGGCCTGCGCGCGCGTGTCTTCCTTCTGCACGCGCCGCCGCTAGCCAAGCACTCTCGCCGGAGCCTGTGGCCCGTGCGTTCCTTTTCCCCTCCGGCTGCGGAGCGGACGGGATCTTGCGCCGCGGGCGCGGTAGTAGCGGTAGCCCCGGCGGCTTCGAGCGGCGGCAGCGGCTCGCGAGCCCCCAGGCGGACCGTACCAACACCCGCCAGCACGCGGGGGGAGCCGCCCGCCCCGCCGCACACGCCTCGGCGACCCCGCGGGGCTGAGGCGTCGCCGCGCCCAGGAGCGTGAGCGCAGAGCCGGCCTCGACCCCGAGCTTGGAGCCCCGCGGGCCGCGCCCGCCGCCGGCCCCACCCATTCACAACGAGGAGGCTGCGGCCATGGCCGAAACGGAGGAGCGGAGCCTAGACAACTTCTTCGCCAAGAGGGACAAGAAGAAGAAGAAGGAGCGGAGCAGTCGGGCGGCGAGCGCCGCGAGTGCGGCGGGCGGCGCCGGCGGGAGCAGCGGAGCCGCGGGCGGGGCGGGCGGCGGGGCGGGCGCGGGGGCCCGGCCAGGCGACGGCGGGACAGCGGGCGCGGGGGCTTCCGGCCCTGGGGCCACCACCAAGGCCGTGACTAAGGTGAGGGGCCGGGGAGGCCGGGATTCGGGGCCGGGCCGCGCGACCAGCCCATGTTCCCGCCCCCGCCGGCCGCCCGCGGGGGAAAGCGTCCGGGAGGGGCCGGCTGGCCATGTGACGGGGGCTTCCCACGCCGGGCGGTCCCGCCTCTCCCCGCGGAACCCTTCTGCTCTCTCCCGCCCCGCCCCTCCACCTCGTGTCGCTGGCGGGGACCGAGAGCCGGCCCGCAGTACCCTTGAGGGGAAATGGGTCTGGGTCCGAAGTACCCAGCCCAGAGCGACATTTTTTGAGTGACGTCTGCTTTGAGTAATTTGGTGTTCTGACTTCAACCCGGCAGTCTGAGCAGAATTTTCTAACAATCGCATTTGTGGCAGCTTTAATTGCCATGGCTTGGCCTCTAAGCCCGTAACAGAATAAGTCTCATGACAACATTGTGGTAGACATCTAGTTGTGGGGTTACTATTGACTTTTTCATTCGACTTATTCTGGTCGCTTTTAAAGTAATAGCTCTCTGGAAGGAACCCGGTGGAAGTTTGTCCTCCAGCCTAGTCGGCCTCTGGATCAAAAAGGGCCTTTGGCCAGAAAACGAGTCTATATTTTAGATTCCAGACACTTGATCCCCTTTTCATAGTCTGATACTTGCCTTAGTTGTGTTTTAAGAAATAGCTTTAATTGATCCAATGGTGTTTTCCAGGATGAAGATGAGTGGAAGGAATTTGAGCAAAAAGAGGTTGATTACAGCGGCCTCAGAGTTCAGGCGATGCAAATAAGGTATGGTCTGGTTACAGATGTGTTCAGCTAACCCTTAGTTTAGATACTGTGTGTTTGGTTTTTCTTTAGCCCCAAAGCACAGGGGTCTTGTGCTTTAGATGTGCGTATTAGGGCTGTAATGGATTGTGTCTTCCTTTTCTCTGTGGTGGCAGTCTTTATATATGCTCATCAAATTAGTTGCCAGATCTAAAATCCTGTGAGAGCTTGCCTACTTATTTAAGACAGCTAAAATGAAATGGATTTTGTGGCTTGAAAACGTTCACTTTTTTTTTTTTTTTAAGATTTTATTTATTTATTTGACAAAGAGAAACACAGCTAGAGAGGGAACACAAGCAGGGGGAGTGAGAGAGGGAGAAGCAGGCTTCCTGCCGAGCGGGGAGCCGGATGCGGATGCGGGCCTCAATGCCCAATGCGGGGACTCCAAGATCATGAGCTGAAGGCAGTCGCTTAACCAACTGAGCCACCCAGGCGTCCCGAAAATGTTCATTTTTAATATTGGTGTGTTGAACTTAGGGATTTTATTCAATTGAGTCAAAAATAACATGGTTTTCAGATTCCAGTAAGCAAGTTATAAATGTATTTTTGTAATTTAAGTATACTTAATTGATGTACAGATTTTATATGTTCACACAATGAGAGCAGTCTGTGTAATCAACAGCAAGGACAGGAAACTGAACATTACTCCTGCAGAGGAAACAAGCCCTTTTAGTCACTGCCTCCATTCCCAAGAATAACCAGTATCCTAACACTGTAGATTTATTCTCCCTAGAATTTTATAGGGATGGCAGCAGATAGTCTAAGCTTGTTATTTTTAAAGTACAAGAAAACAGGTAGCTGAGTGGCTCAGATGGTTAAGCGCCTTCAGCTCAGGTCATGATCTCCAGGTACTGGGATCGAGCCCCACTTTGGGCTACCAGCTTAGATGGAAGCCTGCTTCTGCCTCTCCCACTCCTCCTGTTTGTGTTCCTGCCCTTGGTCTCTCTCTCTCTCTCTGTCAAATAAATCTTAAAAAAAATTTTTTTTTAATGTTGGGTTGGTTGGTTTAGGGCGTTTGAAGTTAACATATTAAGTTCGATCTGTGGTAGTTGATTTTAGATTCATGTGACTAGATGTCTTATTTTAATGGGCTCGTAAAGTAGAAGAAAAGAGGTGAATATATGGTTCCACCGTCTTTAAGGTTAAAACTCTTTTATTCCCAGTTTAAAGAAATAAATGATTTAATGAACTGCTTCCAGTTCAAAGCTTACAATTTGTATATACCAGTGACCACGTGGCACACTTGCGGAAGTAATTTTCCTAACAGAATACCGTATTGACTTCTCCAAGTGGTAATATTTATGGCCTTAACGTAAGTTTATCAAATTCAAAAACTAGGGCTAATGTTTTTGACATTTATTGAATACTTACCGGAGCACCAGGCATTATGTCCTAGGTTCTTTCACATTGATTTGTGAGCTTTAACAAAAGTGAAACCTGACTGATGTGAGAGACTTTTTAGGAAATAGGGCTTCTCCAGTCTTGAGGTTCTTTTGTAGTAATGTTAAGTGAGTAGACTAAATTTTATTCCCAACAACTTCTTGAATTTCTGTGTTAGATGTCTCTAGAGAGGTGTAGTTCAGAAAATATCCCTGTGTTCTCCTGGGGCTTGACCTGTGAAAATGAAGAGGAGGGAACATGAAGTTCTTACTCATCGAGGGCTGTGGCACTGCTTGTGTGTGGTTCCTGGTTGGCTATAGAATAAGGCTCTTGGTCCACCTTTCCTGACCACAGGTTCTTAACTGCGGATTCTGAAGATTTGAGTGGCAGGAGGAGTAGTAGTGTTTGGTCATGCTGAACTTACTGAGCAAGAGTAGCAGTTTCTGTGGGAAAAGGTTTCAAATTCACTGAATGCTAGAAATTGATTTCATTATATTATGGAGCATATTTAAACTCTCTGTTTTTCTGTCATTGATTATATATCCCATATCCATTGTTCAAGGTTATTTTAGTCTGTCTGGCTACTCCAGAGATGATGAAACATTTCTTAAATTATATCTTTCACCTCTGCCAGAGGTGTAGGTAAATCTCAGCTAGTATGAGTGTTTAAGTTCTGCTTGATCTGAAGCTTTGACCAGCTTTTATGTTGTGTTTTTCATTATTAGCACATAGTCTTATTCCTGAGTGGTCTGCCACAGGCCCTCCTTTGACCTGCTAATACTGAAAAACATACCTTCAGGAAGCAGCTTTTGCATATTCGCAATCACCTTGAAGTCTAGAGTCTGTATTTCCCTTACCTTCATGATCTAACAGCCTTCAGGAAAAACTTGAGTGTGAGACATCATCTGAGGTCTAATAATAATGACTAAAATTTTTACACTGTATACTGAATGTCCTTGTAAACTTTGTATTAAATGTTCTTTTTTTTAAAAAAAAAAGATTTTTTATTTATTTATTTGACAGAGAGAAACACAGCCAGAGAGGGGACACAAGCAGGGGGAGTGAGAGAGGGAGAAGCAGGCTTCCCGCCGAGCAGGGAGCCTGATGTGGGACTCGATCCTGGGTCTCCGGGATCATGACCCGAGCCGAAGGCAGTCGCCCAACCAACTGAGCCATCCAGGCGCCCCTGTATTAAATGTTCTTGACAGTGAAACTTGGTAGAGTGGGGTCTCCAAGGAAAGGATACTCTATTTTCTTCATAGGAGTGGAAGTAGGTTACTCATAAATTGGAGAGAGTTGATAATGTCATGAAAACATGGACTTGGAGGAAAGACAAACCTGGGTTTTAGCCTGCTGGTTGTGTGTGACCTTGGGCAAGTCATTTTACTTTTTATTTATTTTTTATTTATTTTTTTAAAGATTTTATTTATTTGACAGAAATACAGCCAGAGAGGGAACACAAGCAGGGGGAGGGAGAGAGGGAGAAGCAGGCCTCCCGCCTAGCAGGGAGCCCTATGTGGGACTCGATCCCGGTCTCCGGGATCATGACCTGAGCCGAAGGCAGTCGCTCAACCAACTGAGCCACCCAGGCACCCCCATTTTACTTTTTAAGTGTTGGTTCTGATCTGCAGAGTTGAGACAAGTCCTAGGATTGTTGAGTAAGGGTTTTTTGTTTGTTTTTGTTTTTAAGATTTTATTTATTTGACAGAGAGGAACACAGCTAGAGAGGGAACACAAGCAGAGGGACTGAGAAAGGGAGAAGCAGGCTTCCCACTGAGCAGGAAGCCCGACGTGGGGCTCGATCCAGGGTCCCCAGGATCATGACCCAAGCCAAAAGCAGTCGCTTAACCAACTGAGCCACCCAGGCGCCCCAAGTGAGGGGTTTTGAATAGAGTATTTGTAAAATGCCCAGTCAGTAATATTAATCTTCTCTATTCATTGGGTAAATTAGAATAACTTAGTCTTGGCAATTTCTGTTATTTAACCATGAGGCACCTAATTTATAATACCAAGATTTGAGGACAAGGAGTAGTGGAGCTATACTACCTACTACTATTGTGACTCTGGTGAGTCAGTTCATTTTGGACCTAATGGGAGAAAATGACATATTCAGGTTGTCATTAGTATGACCAAACCAAACAAAAATCCCTTTCAGAGTGTTAAAGGTTGCTTATAGACCTTGAATTGTTTTTTCTTCTATAGCTTAGTCTTAATCTTTTAGGCAGAAGCCCTTAGGAAAGGGCAGAGAAATGAGATATCTTTGAGAAGTCGGGGCTGGTGATTCTTTTTTTTTTTTTTTTTAAGGATTTTATTTATTTATTTGACAAACAGAGAGATCACAGGTAGACAGAGAGAGAGGCAGAGAGAGGGGGAAGCAGGCTGCCTGCATAGCCGAGAGCCCAATGCGGGCCTCGATCCCAAGACCCCTGAGATGATGACCTAAGCCAAAGACAAAGTCTTAACCCTCTAAGCCACCCAGGCACCCCAGGTGATTCTTTAGGCATTTAATCTGTTACCTTTTTCTATCTATGAGAGAGGCAGCCTTGCTATCTCAGTATGAGACAAGGGAATATGAAACTTTGGAATTGACTTAAAATATCTTGAAATTTTCAGCCTTGTAATCTTGTTTCTCATCCAACTTTTTGCTTTGAAAAGTTAGAAACCTCGGGGCACCTGGGTGGTTCAGTTGGTTAAGTGACTGCCTTCAGCTCAGGTCATGATCCTGAGAGACCCAGGATTGAGTCCCATATCGGGCTCCCTGCTCGACAGGAAGCCTGCTTCTCCCTCTCTCACTCCCCCTGCTTGTGTTCCCTCTCTGGCAGTGTTTCTCTGTCAAATAAAAAAATCTTTAAAAAATAAAAATTAGAAACCTCAGAAAAGTTGCAAGAATGATGAAATACCCACATACTCCTTGCTTAGATCTGATCATTTTTGTCACATTTGCTTTATCTTTAGTCAGCTGCAGGTTCTGCATCTAGCCCTAAATTTCTTCACATTAGACCTTACGATAGGTTAGCATGCTGGACCTTTACTGAAGGTAAGTGTGCATTGGAAAGGAAATTTTTGAGTAGCAGCAAACATGTTCGAACACATTTATCAACGAGCTCAAAATTTAAGTACCAAAAGTATTAAAAGAGCTTGTGTTCACATTTTGTGTCTAAATTATCTAATAGATGTATTCAGGGTCATCATTACATATAGAGAAGTTTAGAGGGTTGCCATTGGGATAGTGGTAAAGGGGCCTAACACTGGAGCTTGGATTGTTGGGTGAGCAGCCTAAATGGGACCTGTAGGCCCCTCTCATCTTTAAAATGGGTTTTGGGAGAAAAGAAAGATTTCATTTAATATTTGAGGTTACTAAATGTTACATTTGCAGTTGTCATGTTTCAATAATGAATTGACTTCTTGGAGGGAGAACCTGGCTGGCTCAGTAGGTGGAGCATGTGACTCAATCTTAGGGTTGTGAGTTCAAGCCTTAATTGGGCTTACTTTAAAAAAAAAAAAATTGAGTTCTTGGAGCCCAGTGGTTTGTTTGTTTTTAAAGGAACCTTCTTCTTCTTCCTTTTTTTTTTTTTTAAAGATTTTATTTATTTATTTGACAGAGAGAAACACAGCTAGAGAGGGACCACAAGCAGAGGGACTCAGGGAGAAGCAGGCTTCCTGCCAAGCAGGAAGCCCAATGTGGGGCTTGATCCTGGGTTTCCTGGATCAAGACCTGAGTTGAAAGCAGTCGCTTAACCAACTGAGCCACCCAGGCGACCCTCTTTCATATAAAATCTTAACAGAAAGAAAGAAACCTAGAGCTTTAAAACCATTAGGTAGAACTGGCTAAGTTGTTCTTTGAAGAAGTCACTCCTGCATCCAAGCTGGATTCATTGTAGCAAATATTAGTGTGACTGTAGTGTCACACTACACGTCAGGTTGTAGAAATAACTCTTGCCCTACTAAACACCAGTAGATCATTTCAGTGATGGGCAGGATGCTGTGGAGCACAGGAGAGTCTCCCGTGGAGGGATTGAGAAAGAGTCCTTGGAGGAGCACAGTGCCATTTGAGCTGCCAGCGTAGCTCATCAGGCCATGTCTAGCCATTCTGCTGTTTTAACAGTGGTTGGATAATAGGGTCAAACCAGTGGAGATGCAGAAGCACAATCAAGTCTGGATTTTGTTGTAGCTGTTAAAACCCTAGTGTTGGGGAAGGAGGGTTAGGATGTATAAGCTCATGTAATGTCCTGTGAGATAAAAAGGTAAGGATGTTTCATCTTTATTAAGAAACATGCAGGATGTGTAATCCTGATCAACTTTACTGACAATGGATTTCTCGAAATAGAGAAAATTTCTGTGTCATTAGAGCTCTAAAGGGGATAAAATGAAATAAGAGGCAACATGATATAGAGTATGAGCTGGAGACAAGGAGATTGGCTTGTTACTTTGTAGCCCTGCTGAAGGGGCTTAAATGTCTGAGTATCAGTTCCTCTATACAGTGGGTCTTCTCCCTGCCTTGGTGTTCTTGAGAGGTTTAACTTGAAGTGATAGGACAGGGTCTGGCCTCCTAGATACTCAGTAAATATTCCATTTTCTTTTCTTTCTTTTTTTTTTTTTTAAAGATTTTATTTATTTGAAAGAGAGATCACAAGTAGGCAGAGAGAGAGGAGGAAGCAGGCTACCTGCTGAGCAGAGAGCTGGACATGGGCCTCGATCCCAGGACCCTGAGATCATGACCTGAGCCGAAGGCAGAGGCTCAACCATCTGAGTCACCCAGGCACCCGGTAGTCCCATTTTCTAGCTTCATTCCTTATACCACCAGCAGTACCTTACAGACTGTTGCATATTTAAGACCGTATACTTTAAATTGTGGTAATGTATTTACAAGTAGCAGTGTAGTGTTTAGAAATATGAAACTTAGCTGATGAGAAGCTATATATTCTTTTTGGGTCAAAGACCAAATTTTAGCCTAATTATCTCCTGTGGAAATGATTCTTTGCAACACGTGCCTTATGACATTTAGAGATTTGACATTTTTCTGGAAGTGTGTAAAGGAAAGGTAATCAGATTTTTAAGTTACTTCTACCCTGCCTTTAGGCCTGCGGCCTTTTGACAAGGCTCTTGGCATCTCTGGGCCTTTGTCCCCTCTCGGATGTTGGATGAAGGGTCTTGACTAGACGATTTCTTTTCTTTTTCTTTTTCCTTTTTTTTTTTTTTTTTTTTTTTTTTTTTTTTTTTTTTTTTTTTTTTTAAGCAGACTCCCCACTGAGCAGGGAGCCTGATGGGGTCTCAGTCCCAGGACTCCACGATCACGACCTCAGCCCCATCCAGGTGCCCTTGACTAGACAATTTCTAATGTTTAGTTTAATACTTTAGAATCTTAAGAAACCAAAATATCAGGTTGTCTTGTGCCCATTTCCCTTTAATTAAATCACTCTTACTTCATAATATTTTATAATTTAAAGGGATTTTTAGATTTGTGATTAATTCTTCATTTGTCTCTGAGGGAAAAGAGGTAATAAACATTACAGTAAAGGGACTTCTTTTACATGGACCATCAGTATTTTCTCAGGCCAAATTGGGGCTTTTCTTTAATATTTTATTGTAAGTTAGAAAAACTGTATTTTTTAAGGATATTTAAAAGGTATAGCAGCATTAAAAATGTATAAGAGTGATTTATAATCCCTTCTGCTTAGAAATAATCAGTGTTAAATTTTTTTAGTTTTCAGTTCATTGCTTACTATAAGCTGGTAATTGAGAGTTTAGATATATTAATCATCAGATATTCAAGAATAAAGAAAAATCTATTTTAGAGTATACTATATATGTTTGAACATCAGTGATTCAGCACATTTTGCTGAGATAACTTTCACAATGTAAATGACCAATGGAAAGCTAGCATACCTTGGGGATATATATGAGTATAAAAGTGCCATGAAGGTTCTTAAAATCTTTGTAGGGGTCTTACCTCTCTCTGGCTGGGTTTGGGTTCCTGGGACATACTAACAAGTCTTATGTAACTAGGTAAATAACACTCATGTGTTTACCCAGGAATCAGGCAAATTACATGAAAGTATAATTACATTGGCATCAGTTCTCAGAAGTGGGTGACTAAACAAAAATTATTTTGGAACAGTTCAATGTTTGGATACCACCGTTGGATTCTTGGATAAATTAGAATCCTCATGTCCTTACCTGGTAATTCATTCCAGGTATAAATATTTGAAAACAGGGTCACAGTGTTCAGTATCTATTTTTAATAAAAATAAAAGCATGTAATAGTGGGGCACCTGGGTGGTGCAGGTAAGCGTCTGACTCTTGGCTTCAGCTCAGGGTGTGAGATTGAACCCCTTGTCAGACTCCATACTCAGCATGGAATCTGCTTAATTGTGATTCTCCCTCTCTCTATCCCACCCTCCACTCTCAAAAAAAAAAAAAAAAAAAGGAATATTTAACAGCACTTATTATATACCAGGCACTTTTCTTGGTGCTTTGTGTCTATTAACTCGTTTAATTTTCATAATGGAGCTGTTATCCCCATTTTACATAGGAGGAAACCGAGGCATACAAAAATTAAGTGCCATACTCAGAGTCTCCTGGCTTAGTGGCAAAACCCAGACAATTTGAACCAAGAAGTCTGGTTTTAAAATCTTGTAACTGCTTGCTGCATGAAGAAAATAAAATAAGGCATTCTAGCAGCCAGCTATTTTTTAAACATTTTTTTAAAATCAGAATGTCCTTCTACTTAATATTAGGTAGTATAGATTTTGTTTTAGTAAGCCATTGGCTTAACAGCATGAATATTACTTCCATGTCAGCACAGGCCTGACATTTTATTTTTTATTTTTTTTATTTTTTATTTTTTATTTTTTTTTAAGATTTTATTTATTTGACAGAGAGAAACACAGCCAGAGAGGGAACACAAGCAGGGGGAGTGAGAGAGGGAGAAGCAGACTTCCTGCCGAGCAGGGAGCCTGATGTGGGGCTTGATCCCGGGTCTCCAGGATCATGACCTGAGCCAAAGGCAGTTGCTTAACCAACTGAGCCACCCAGGCGCCCTAGGCCTGACATTTTAAATGGCTGTACAGGATTCTGTTATGTGTTAACAAAAAAGGGGAACTGAGGTGGCTTGGCCATATTCTCATTCTCTTTTCTTGAATTATAGTCTTAAGTAAAATCACACTACAAATGCAGATGGAGGATGAGTCAGTTCCCCTATCCCTTCCCTGATTGCCACCCTAGACCTCTAAATTCTGGAATCACCTGTGTTGGTGGACATTATCTTTGAAATTTTCCTGCCTTTTTTTTTTCTTTTTAAGATTTTATTTGTCAGAGAGACAAATATTTGTCAGGTGGAGTAGCAGGCAGAGGGAGAAGCAGGGCCCCTACTGAGCAGGGAGCCAGATGCAGGCCTCAGTCCCAGGATCCCATGATCATGACCTAGGCCGAAGGCAGATGCTTAAACTGAGCCACCCAGATGCCCCTCTATAAGTGTCTTTAAAGGAGACCGTTAGTTATTGAAGAAATGTGTCTTATAGCTGGCACTTTCCTTGTTCTAATAGAAATGGAAGGAAAGCACTCTGAGGTGTCTTTTTGCAGAAGCCAGGAGGATCCATGATGTTCCCAGGGTCATACACGGTAGGGTGGGAGTCATCTGTACATTAAGGCCGTGATCACTGATGAGGTATCAGAAGGAGAAAATGTGTAAAAGAGTGAAAGGCCGAGGACAGCTTTAGGCAACAGCCCTGTGTTTCCAGTAGGACAGGAAAGGAGGTTGATAGGCTCAAGTTCTAGGAAAAACCACCCCTGCCACGGAACATAATTCAATGAAAGGTTGGTAGTCTGTGCCAGAGGCGGTAGCAGCAGCAAGGGAGAATCGCGGCAAGAAAGGGAGGTAGATTTGACTCCTTAATTCCTGAATCATGCCAATTCAAGAATAAAGAAATAAGAAATTGGCGCAAACACTGCAGCCAGTCTTAGGATACCACTGAGGCTATCTTTCATATTTATCATTACTAATAAAGCCAGAAACTAAGTTTTGGTATTCTCTTCTTTTTTTAAATGGGTGACATGTGTGGTGATAGGAACCAATTCTAGATATTTCCTGTGTCAAACAGTAGAGACTGGCACGAATAGTCTGTAGCACTGATGGCAACACTGAACACAGGCTTGTTTCTTCTGTTGAAATGTGAGTTCTCATTTTGAGAGTATTTTGTAATATGTACTAAAGGGTTAGCAAATGAAATTATACAACTTTCAAAACCCATTTGATCACTGAAAATACGCTTACCATGAGTGCCTGTTCAGCCACTCTGGTCCTTGAAAAGTCCAGAGATTACACTCTTAATCCCTCTCAAGTCCCCTGTTCTTAGGTTGGCCTGGCTTTTCTTCCTCCCGAAGTTATGTGAATTCTTAGGTGGAGTCCTGCTCTTCCTTGGAGCTGCTGTATGTAATCACATAAATTGTCATAAGCCTGGCATGTCAATATGGCAACTAGTTCTAAGTGTTCTTGAGTATATGAGATTTGCAAAAAGGAAAGCAGAGACTATGCGACCCAAGTGATTTTCTAAACCTTTTGTGGCAATGAAATCCTTTTCATATGAAGTCAGGTGGAAGTCCCAGTGTCTAACAGATAAAATCCCCCATTTCTGTCTCTTTGTTTTAAACATGTGGGTCATTGGGGCTCTGAAGAGCTTAGGTGACTTCTCTTAGGGTCTCACAGATCGTCCTTGATACAACTAAGGATTTGGACTGATCCAAATTAGGATGATTTTCCTAGTAGTTCTATAATTGAATTCACTGTTTGCTTTTCCAATAGTGAAAAGGAAGAAGATGATAATGAGAAAAGAGAAGATCCAGGTGATAACTGGGAAGAAGGTGGAGGTGGTGGTGGTGGTGTAGAAAAATCTTCAGGTCCCTGGAATAAAACAGCCCCAGTACAAGCACTTCCTGCTGCAGTAATGGGTAATCTTAATACTTTATTTTCATAAGGCTGTCTGTATAATTGTATATATTGTTGGCATGCAACTAAATGAATGTTTATAGTAGAATGAGTGGGGTTCCTTTCTGTTCTTAGGCAAGATGTTTGTATATGTCTGTTTAAAGACTTTTACATCCTAAGTAAAGAAATTTGGAACTTAAGATACATACTTTTCAGTAGGCTCTTTAAATTTGTATGTAAACTAACCTGCCAAACTTAAATACTTAAGTAATTTTTGTCAGTTTTTGACAGTTGGCTAAGGAAATTGTACCTGTGTTTCTACCTGTGTTTGTGTTTTTTTCCCTCCAGTCCTCATTTACTCTGTCTTGAAGCGTGACTTCTTAGAAAGGCACATTTTATCACTCCTAAGAGTTGATAAGAAGTGGTTCCTAGGGGCGCCTGGGTGGCTCAGTTGGTTAAGCAACTGCTTTCGGCTCAGGTCATGATCCCAGAGACCCAGGATCAAGCCCCACATCGGGCTTCCCGTTTGGCGGGAAGCCTGCTTCGCTTCTCCCTCCCTCACTCCCCCTGCTTGTCTCTGGCTGTGTTTCTCTCTGTCAAATAAATAAAATCTTTAAAAAAAAAAAAGAAGAAGAAGAAGTGGTTCCTAGTGGGGGCATGAGGAAGTGTGAGATCTTCTAATGGGCTGTTGCCCACCAGAGGGCCTAAGGGTGTGAGCAGATGGCACAGTAGATCTGTGGTGTTAACATTTCCTGGTGTGGAGGTGTGGTGTCTAGGAAACAGCTGTCTAAAAGGGCTCCTCAGAATGGCAGTGTTGAGAAAAGGTTTGAGAAACATTACGTTAATATATACTCATTTTTTTAATGCAGAATAATATAAAGAAGAACAAATCCAAATCTAAACTGCCTAGAGATCACAGATGACTAGTGTGTGTCAGCATTCTGCATCCTTTCTAGCCCCTTGCTATATATATGTATATATATGTTTTTCCACTTAACTTTTTTTATTTCCTCTCTCACTGATTCTGATGACCTGAGCATTGCTAACCTCAGTGTCCAAGTCTCCATCCTCACCCGATTTGGCCCAAACAGCAGTGCTTGCCGTAGCTAATCAACGCAGGACATACAGGGTCTCATGTTGCCTTCGTAGTTGATTCTGCCTCCCTGGCTGGGATGTCTTCTCTCCTGCCTCTGAGAGAGAACTTACCCCAGTACTCAGCCCCTGCTGCTCCCTTTCCTACGCCCTTCCTCCCTCGGCAATCTCCACATGCCAGCAACTCAGAAATTCATATCAGCTCACATCTCTCGCGACCCCCAGACACGTATATCTTAATGGCCTTGCCGGCATCTCAATATCCACATATCCCCAGCTGAGCTCTTCATGTACAGTAGCCACTTGAATAACATGAGCGTGAGGGCCCCGGACCTCTGTGCAGTCAACCACGGTTCACTTCTGACTACCCCAAAATTTAACTACTGAGAACCTACTGTGACGAAAAGCCCTTACCAGTAACATCAACACACCAATTGACACATACTTTGAATATTTATGTTACTGTATTCTCAGAATGAGCTAGAGGAAAAATATTAAAATCTTAGAGAAAAATATTTTCCAGTTCTGTACCATATTTGTCAAGAACATCCACGTGTTAGTGGAGCCATGCAGTTCAACTCCACGTCAGGGGTCAACACACAGACAGCCTTCCTAATCCACTTGCTATTCAGTCAGTCACTTAGGCCCCAGATCTTGAGAGTCATCCTTGATGCCTTTTTCTTGCTCCACTCCTAAATCTCATTTGTCAGTAAATTAGTTTTGTCTCTGTTTTCAAAGTCAGACTCTCTATGTGATTTTTAAGATTTTTTTAAAATTTATTTGTCAGAAACACAGCTAGAGAGGGAACACAGGCAGGGGCAGTGAGAGAGGGAGAAGCAGGCTTCCGGCCGAGCAGGGAGCCCAATGCGGGGCTCGATCCCGGGACTCTGGGATCATGACCTGAGCCGAAGGCAGTCGCTTAATGACTGGGCCACCTAGGCGCCCCTGACTTGGTCTTTCTTTGAATCTGGTCCCCGCTTACCCTGCTCCTTGAGGATATTAGGCACACCGTTGCCGCAGGCCCTTTGTGTCTAGGTTCTCAGCCTGAATCCTCTCTTTATTTTTGGAGTCTCTAGGTAAGCTTTTTCTGCAAAGGGCCAGATAAGAGGTAATTCCGGTTTTGAGGGTCACGCGGAAGAGGGTTTTAATTACCCAGCCCTGTTGTGACAGCACAGAAGCAGCTGTGGATGATGCTGACACCCAGTGAGTGTGTCTGTGTTCCAGTGAACCATTTACGAAAGCCGGAGTCAGACCAGATTTGGCTTGTTTACCAACTCCAGCTAGGTTTGCTTTCTTAGGGCTTTTAGGCCTTATTCGGTTTCCACCTCAGCACGGAGACGCCTACCTGTCAAGTGTCCCTTTACGAACCCTTCCCCTACTTTCATTTTTGGTATGGCACCACCTTTACATTGATGTGTCTTTTCCCTCGAGCCTAGCACTGTCCCAGAGTACTTTTTGCAGTGACAGAATGGCCTTGTTTGCTGTAGGAGCCACTAGCCACAGGTGGCTGTTGAGTCCCTAAAGTGCTGACTACTAGAGCTAAGGAGCTGAATTTTTTTTTTTTTTGAAGATTTTATTTATTTATTTCACAGACAGAGGTCACAAATAGGTAGACAGGCAGGCAGAGAGAGGAGGAAGCAGGCTCCCTGCCAAGCAGAGAACCCGATGCGGGGCTTGATCCCAGGACCCTGAGATCATGACCTGAGCCGAAGGCAGAGGCTTTGCCACTCAGGTGCCCCAAGGAACTGAATTCTTAAGCTTATTTCATTTCATATGGCTGCATGTGGCTAGCAGCCTGAATATCCAGTTCATGTAGGTGTCCTTAACATTTGTATCCCCACTGTGTAGTTTAGAACAGCACCTGGCACATAGCAGGTGCTGTCACTAATGAATGCGTGTGATAGTACAGCCTTCCCACACTTAATTAAAAGCTGTATGAGACAATAAGCCTTTATAGTAGTATTCAAATGGCTGCATTATATTGCAGCTAATAAATGATGGTGTAGGCGTTTATTTGAAATGAAGTTTTTGATAAATGAAAACACACATAAAATACTGAATCCATATTGAGAATGGGGAGAAAAAAATGATCCATAAGGAAAAGCTTTAAAGGTTCTGTCCTGAAAACATTAGCCATCCTGAAAGACTTCAGGCTGCTCAGCTGTCTGCTTTTTTTTTCCTGCTTTACCTGTGTTTATAAAGTAAGAAGAGGTCTTAAAATCCATTCCGTGATGCAGTAGACAGGGAAATTATTAGACATGTAATTTATTTTTACTGGTCTTTTTGAATTAAATAGATACACAAGCATTTTTGTAAATAAGTTCTTTACACATCACATGTTATTTAACCCACCAAATAGATAAAGAAGTGATTACCCACATTTACCTATATGTAAACTGGGGACTAAGGTAGTGCTTTTCTGAAAGAGAGTCCCTGATAAACTATCTCCCAGGTCCATAAGATTTCTCTCCCACCTGCAGTAAGTTGACTTCTAGAAAGAACTCATTTACATAGGTAATCGAAGTGTCGTACATGGAAGAGAAGTTAGAAGGCTACCCCAGAAAGAAGTAGTTTCACTTTCAGGCATTTTCTCAGATAACTTTTCCTCTGTTTTCTAGGGAGACTTCTTGTGTGGGTATTGGATTTTTTTTCTGTAATTGTCATGTGGTCAGGAATGCCGGACCAGCTTATTAAAATGCCGAGGCATTTAAATAGTTTCTCTAAACTGTTACGAAATATTAGTTACAGAGACCCCAGAACCGGCAATGACTAGCGGTGTGTATAGGCCTCCTGGAGCCAGATTAACCACAACAAGGAAAACACCACAAGGACCACCAGAAATCTACAGTGATACACAGTTCCCATCCCTGCAGTCCACTGCCAAGCATGTAGAAAGCCGGAAGTAAGTACCATCAACTTTGCCTTTTGTCTGGGAGCCCTGTCCCTCAGCCAGCGAGTGGGTTGGAGAAGATAGGAAAACCCACCTGAGGAGGAGGGGAGGGGTTCTCCTTGGTAAAGCCCAGCCTGCAGCTGACAGGCTGCTGAGCATTAGCATGCCTTGAGGGTGGTGAAAGGGGTAAGGACCCTGGGGGGGGGGGCAGCAAAGCAAGGAAGGGGTACCAAAGACAGACATTGTCTACAAAAGTTTAATTCCTGGTCTGTGGTGTTCTGTAGCTATGACATGTATCTACTTAGAATTCTTTGTAAGTACATACGTTCCTTATGACATGGATACTAGAAATGTAAGAGCAGTATTTCATTGTATTCCCACTTGATGTGAATAGATGAAAGATGTTGGCATTTATAAATCTAATATTAAAATAATCTTATTTCAGCAGGTACTTAAAATGAATGCTACCTGGAGTTAAATGACCACATATGGCACTTCCACATCCTTTGTAGGGACATGTTTTTTTTGTTTTGTTTTGTTTTAAGTAAATAAAATGGGAAGAAAATCCCAGCCTTTTTGCCTCTTTGAGAGCCCAGCTGGCTTGAGGTTAAGCCTCCATTGGACTTGCTTGTCTGCTCTGTCCTACAGACTAAGGGGCAGTGATTCCCCACACTCAACTTGCTTTATCTGATTCACTCCCATAAAGTAGAAGTGGGGAGAAATCATTGAATAATGAGTAGAACCTGACTTGAATAAGAAAATTGTTGCCCTTATGCATAAAGAGATGTATTGTTTGTTATTTGCTAAAAATAAAAGTGACTCTTAGAAGGAATCACTGTGTCATCAGATAGCCTTTTTTTCCATTTTTTTAAATTAACATATAATGTATTATTTGCTTAAGGGTATAGGTCCATCAGATAGCCTTTTGACCTTGCACTTCTCTTCAAGTTGGTCCCAAAATAGGTTTGCAATAAACAGTATTCAGATAGATTGCTGCCACAGAAAATAGGACCATAGAGCTTCAGTATTTATGTTTTCTGTTTCTTTGGAGCCTGGAAAAGGATATGATGATATGTACAGGTTTCCCCTGCTGTCAAAAGTAGAGCATTCCTATGAAACGGTTCCTAAGCCAGAAAGGCATAAAGCAAAAAGGGTCCCCCACTTTTTGAAAGGTTGCATTACGCCGCTTCGCTTTTACAGGAAGACATACTTCTTTTGCTAGCTTGCGCTAACTGAAAAATCTGAAGAGGATTTTCACTGTTAAGAGAAAAAGTTGCCGCCATACTAGTATAGGTCTTTTCGTAAAGACAGGTGGTGTAATGCAAACTTTGGGAAAGCAAGATATCTGTACCAGTTTCCCTCCCCTCCTCTTCCTCTTTCAGGATACTTCTAAGGGTGTGCCTTTTTTTTTTTTTTTTTTTTTTTTTTTTTTTTTTTTTTTTTTTTTTTTTTTTTTTTTTTTTTTTTTTTTTTTTTTTTTTTTTTTTTTTTTTTTTTTTTTTTTTTTTTTTTTTTTTTTTTTTGAGGATCAACAACCTAGTGAAGAAGAAATATTCACTGATTACATTTCTTTTCCCTTAGGGATAAAGAAATGGAGAAGAGCTTTGAAGTAGTAAGACACAAAACTAGAGGTAGGGATGAGGTTTCAAAAAACCAGGCCCTTAAACTTCAGCTAGACAACCAGTATGCTGTGCTTGAAAATCAGAAAAGCAGCCACACACAGTACAATTAAGGAATGGTCTTTGCTAACCCTTCTAAGGTAACTAGACCACAGCTAACTGCCAGGAACAGCCATTCATCATCTGATCTCTGCTGGACCACAGCCGATGCAGACCACTCGATATAAGTGACCGTCCCTGTGGCACTGTGGAAGTACAAGTGTTACAGCTGCTCTTTGTATGTGTTGGATTTAGGGGAATTCTCATTGTTCTATAAATGCGTGAACTAGATTCAGCAGTGTTCTTTCGTTACTGCTCTGCAAATACAAAAACAAACTGCAGCCAGTGGTCATTTCAAAATCTTTTTATGTTCAGATACTGAGCCTTCGTAAGGGCTGACTACCTCAGGTTTGCTGCACTCGTTGCGGACTTCATGTGGATCACAACTTCTGGACACGAAGGTTACAGCTAGTAAGTGTCGGTGTGAAGCTTGAAACCAGCTCTACTGGATTCCTATCAGAAATCCTGCAGAAAGTCAGCCATCTGGGTTCTGATCTGCTGTAAAAGATGAAGATTTAAGTGACCTTAATTAACCTGTCCTGTGCCCCACCCTTAAGGATACTCTGTAGTGGGCTATGTTAGACTTCCCGGGACGTGCTGCTCTCAGAAGAACTCGTGTGTTCAGATAATCTCTGTAGGGTTGTGATTTTCTAATTTAAACTTTGAGTTGTATTCTGAGGTAACCACAAATTAAATTCAGCCAAACTTGGGTCCACCAAGTGGGAAAGGGGGTAGGGGAGGGAGTAATCTTACTTCTTTTAGTAATTTTTTATTTGGGTAGTGCTTTTTCTGTGTCCCATGCATTAAGGCCTTTTTTTTTTTTTCCTCTTTTTTGTTTCTTTGACTTGTACAAGTTCTTTGACAGAGCATATTGCTTGGTTAAATAAGTGACCTGAAATATGCATTAGAATTGTGAAATGTCTCGTGAATTTGCCAATCCCCAGAGTGGAACCAAATAGCCTTTGATGTCAAGGGCAGTGGATTGGGGGGCTCTACTTCAGGTGCTGCTAAGCCTCCTCTAATCAGGTCTAAACTGTACAGTAAACTGCAGTGGAGAGTGGGTTCTGCTCAGGTCAAGGGATTCACTGACTGACCCTTAGCAGTTCAGAGCAACATGAGCAGAACCTTAACCGAAAACCCACTTAGGTTTTCATGGATCTTGCGTGATCTTTGACAAGATTTCCAGATACATTTGTGCCCAAATGTTTCCGGTATTGGACATTCTATAGGTGCAGTGATTGTGCCAGTTTAGCTCTGTTACCAACCTTCTGGTATGTCTTTGTGTTCATTTGAAGAGTCGGGGGCGAAAGACAGGTAATGTAGCACTTCTGTTTTTAATAATTACCGCTTAAACTATCCAGTAATTTTGAGTCCTTAAAGGGACTTGAAGAAGCTACCCAGGATTACTGAAAAGTCTTTCCATCTAATGAGATAGTCTGGTAATTTACTAGTTTTGTATCTTTGGTTCAATCGAAATATTTCAAAGTGGTATGTGACCACTTGACTCAGAGTCTGGGTTTCTCTCTAATAAATCCCTTTGCCAAATGCGGGAGTTGCAGACTTGCTACTGGCAAGAGTGAAGCAAGTGAGCGAGTAAAACTGTCCTGGTGTGGGGGCGTGTCCTACAGGAGTTCAGTGGTGATGAAAGTGGCAGTGCAGGAATTGACTCCAGGGAGGTCACATAGTCTCCTGGCAGGACCTGCCCACCACATCTGGGCCATGATGTTGGTGTTGTTTGAGGTGGCAGGCAGGGTGCCTGCCTTCTGGTGGACTGGGGAGGGCAGCTGAGCCAGCCAAGGAGAGGTTGGATGATTAAGCAAGAAAAAGGGGATTCTTGGTTAAACTGAGGACTTCATTTGGGAACCAAAAATCTTAACAAATAATCTCTTGGATCTTGAGCCACATATTTCCCCTGAGAAGTATGCATTTTTTCCAGCAAAATTTGTTGGGGGTTAGGTTATTGAGGAATGAACTGAGCTGAGTATGTGTAAGTTTTATTTAATGGCGTACTATCCTAGAAATCTGAAGACCTGCAGGAGATTTAAAATTCCAACTCTTGTTATAACTTTTTGAGATTGTGAAATTATAAAAATGCACATGAATCAAGTTTTAATATACTGTATGATGGGTGGGTGAGGCTGTCCATTGTACCATTTCTTTCTTTGAATTCTCAGGCATGGTTTGGCAGTGCAAGAACTCTGTAACATTAACAAATTCAATAAAAAGTAAATATATGGATTGTGTAGTCTGGTGGTTTAATTCTTTCTTCCCTCCCCCACCCCGATAGTTTTTATTCATAATCTTTAACGTATCCTCTGTTTTTGAAAATGGCTAATTGATGCCATGCCTCCATCGCTGTAGGAGGATGGTACTCTTCATCTCAGTGGGGGGAACCTTCTGTGCCAGGAATATTTGCAGAGTGCTCTGAATGTTAAGACAGACCTGGAACGAATGGGGCTGCAAAGCTAGGGTGAGTATTCTTCATCAAAGTTAAGCAGTGAAATGTACTTTAATTCTTTGTTAGTGTATTTGTCATAAACCATGGCAAGGGAATCAGCAGTCTTTACTAAATGTGTGGAATAAAGATCTCGGGCCTTGTCCCATGAGAAGCTTAGACATTTCTCAGATCAGCCATTTTAAAGTTCAGGTTTTAGTCTGCATTATAGTTTCTACATTTTCTAAGCTGGAGAAAGTATATTTTAAGTCACTTTTGGTAATAGAGTGTAAATGTTTAATGTTAACAGTTGCTACCAGGTCATTCTGACTATTTGAGATTTTTCTTGACAGCCCTACATAAAATAGAATAAAAGACGGTCCCTGTCACTAAAGTCCCTCTTTTAAAGTCCTCCATAGTTGGGGTTGTTTTTTGTTTTGGTGGTTATTTTTGTTTTTTTCTGAGCTAAAAGTTGCCCATTTAAAATTTACACCAAAGTAGTATTTTTAGTATATTCTCAAAAATTCTACAACCATCACCACTCTGAATTCTGGAACATACTCCTCATCCCTCCCCCAAATTCCATACCCATTAGCAATCCTTACGCATTTCTCCAAGTCCCCTGCCCTAGGCAACAACTGTTCATCTCTTAGATTTCTCTTTCTGGACATTTCCCATAAACAGGGCTGTTCAACATGGGGTCTTTTCTGACTGGCTTCTGTAACTTGGTAGGTTTCTGGGGTCCACATCTGTGTAGCATGCATCAGCACTGCATTGCTTTATTGCCAAACAGTTGTGTGGACACAGTATTCAGTGTGTGTTCATCACTTGAACATTTGGTTGTTTCCACTTCGTTCTCATGAATAATGTTGCTATGAACTTTCATGTAGAAGTTTTCAATTCTTTTTCCATATTTAGGGGTGAAGTTACTGGGTCATACACCTTTTTGAGTCACTGCCAAACTTGTCCTAAGTGGCTTCACCACATTACATTCCCACCGGCAATATCTGAGGGTTCCGATTTCTCCATATGTTCATAATTACATAGTTAACCTGACTTAAGTTCTAGTCATCATGGTTGGTGTGAGCTGGTATCTTGCCGTTTTCATTTGCACGTGATGCTAAATACCCGTACTTACTGGCCATTTGTGTATCTTTGGAGAAATGTCTATTCAATTCCTTTGCTAATTTTTTGGTTTTGTTTTATTGAATTGTAAGTGTTCTTTATGTGTTCTGGATACTTGTCCCTCATCATTACAATTGGCAGTTATCTTCTCCCATCTTCACTTTCTTACTGTCTTTTGAAGCACAAACATTTTTAATTTTGATGAAACCCAGTGTATCTTGTTCCTTTTGTTGCTTGTGCTTTGGGTGTGTCTAAGGAATGTGACCTAACCAAGGTCATAAATATTTATCCTAAGGGTTTTGTAGTTTTAGCGCTTCCATTTAGGTCTTTAATCCATTTTTAGTTAATTTTTGAATATGGTGTGAGGTAGACTAACTTGGCTCTTTTACATGTGGGTGTCCAGTTATCCAGGGCCATTTGTGGAGACTCCTCTGTTATTTGGCACACTAAACATTTTTACTTTTCTATCTGCCTCTACTAGGGTGTGAGATTGGAGTAGAAACCTGCAGGAAGGGATGTCGAGTTTGGAATGCGGGATAGGAATGGGGGAGAAGAGCCAGGCTGATTATGGTGACTGATGAGAGCGTTGAGGCCAGAATCCACACAGGCATTCCCTGGAAGTGTTGCAGGTTCCGTTCCAGAGGACCACCATAATGTCGAGTTTGGAATGCGGGATAGGAATGGGGGAGAAGAGCCAGGCTGATTATGGTGACTGATGAGAGCGTTGAGGCCAGAATCCACACAGGCATTCCCTGGAAGTGTTGCAGGTTCCGTTCCAGAGGACCACCATAAAGCAAATAGTGCAATAAAGTGAGTCAAATGAATTTTTGCTTTCTCGGGACAAATAAAAGCTGTTTATACTGTAGTCCATTTAAGTGTTCAATAGCACTGTCCCTAAAATACACGTCTTAATTAAAGTTACTTCATTGCGGGGCACTTGGGTGGCTCAGTTGGTTGAGCGACTGCCTTCGGCTCAGGTCATGATCCCGGAGACCCGGGATCGAGTCCCACATCGGGCTCCCTGCTCGGCAGGACGCCTGCTTCTCCCTCTCTCACTCCCCCTGCTTGTGTTCCCTCTCTGGCTGTGTTTCTCTCTTGTCAAATAAAGAAAATCTTAAATAAAATAAAATAAGATTACTTCATTGCTTATAAAATGCTAACCATCATCAGAGCTTCCGGTGAGTCATAATTTTTTTGCTGGGAGGGTCTTTCCTTGATGTTGATGCCTTCTCACTGACCAGGGTGGTGGTTGCTGAAGGTTGGGGTGGCTGGGGCAATTTCTTTTTTTTTTTTTTTAACTTTATTTTTTAAGATTTTATTTATTTGACACAGAGAGATCACAAGTAGGCAGAGAGGCAGACAGAGAGACAGGCGGAAGCAGGCTCCCCACTGAGCAGAGAGCCAGATGCGGGCCTCTATCCCAGGACTCTGAGATCATGACCTGAGCTGAACGCAGAGGCTTTAACCCACTGAGCCACCCAGGCTGGGGCAATTTCTTAAGACAAAGTGAAGTTTGCTGTACTGACTCTTCCTTTCACAAAGGATTTCTATGTAGCATTGTGATGCTGTTTAATAGCATTTTTTTTTAAAAGATTTATTTCTTTTAGAGAGTGTGCATGCATGTGCACCAGTGACAGGACGGGGCAGAGGGAAAAAAATCTCAAGCAGACTCCCTGCTGAGTACGGAACTTAATGTGGGACTTGATTGCATGACCTAAGAGGAAACCAAAAATCAGACACTTGACCGACAAAGCCACCCAGGTATACCTCTCTTTGATAACATTTTAACATGCAGAAGTTCTTTCAGAATTGGAGTCAAGCCTCTCAAACCCAGCTGCTGCTTTATTAGCTCAGTTCATGTGATAATTCTCAGTCCTTTGTTGCCATTTCTTTTTTTTTTTATTTATTTTTTTATTTTAAGAGTTTATTTGAGAGGGAGAGAGAGCTAGAGGGAGAAAATGAGCACAGGGGCAGTGGGGAGGGGCAGAGGGAGAAGCAGACTCCCCACTGAGCATGGAGCCCAAGGTGGGCTGCATCCCAGGACCCAGAGATCTTGACCTGAGCTGAAGGCAGACACTTAACTGAGCCACCCAGTCAGCCCCGCTTTGTTGCCAGTTCAGTAATCTTCACTGCATTTTCATCAGAAGTTTCCATCTCAAGAAACCCCTTTCTTTGCTCATCCATAAGAAACAAGTCTTCCAAGTTTTACTGTGAGATTGCTGCAGGCAGTCTCGTCTTCAGGGTCACCTTTTAGTTCTGCTGTTTCCACCACATCAGCAGTTTTTTCTGTACTGAAGTCTTGAACCCCACTAAGTCATCCATGAGGGTTGCACTGCCAGACTCCTTGTTGATGTTGGTATTTTGACTCCTTCCCATGAATCACGAAACGTTCTTAATGACAACTAGGATGATGAATCCTGCCCAGAAGGTATTCCACCTGCCTTTCTCAGATCCATCAGAGGAATCACTACGGCAGTTAGAACCTTACACAATGTATTTCTTAAGTAATAAGACTTGGAAATCAAAATTATTCCTCGATCTGTGGGCTGCAGGGTGAATGTTGTTAGCAGACATGAAAATATTAATTTTGTCCATCTTCATGAGAGTTCTTGGGTGACCAGGTACATTGTCAATGGAAAGTAATATTTTGAAAGGAATCTTTTTTTCTGAGCAGTAGGTCTCAACAGTGGGCTTAAAATATTCAGTAAACCATGTTGTAAATAGATGTGCTGTCCTTCAGGCTTTATTCCATTTATAGAGCACAGGCAGAGTAGATTTAGCATAAATCTTAAGGGCCCTAGGATTTTGGAATAGTAAATGAGCATTGGCTTCAACTGAAAGTGACCATCTGCACTGGCTCCTAATGACAGTCACTCTGTCCTTTGAAGCCTGGAAGCCAGGCACTGACTTCTCTCTAGCTGTGAAAGTCCTAGACGGAATCTTCTTCCAACATAGGGCTGAGTTGCCTACATTCAAATTCTGTTGTTTCGGGTAGCCACCTCCATTCATTATCTTGGCTCGATCCTCTGGGTAGTTTGCACTTCTACATCAGTGCTGGCTGCTTCACTTTGCACTTTCATGTTATGGGGACAACCGCTTCCCTTAATTAAACCTCATGAACCCACCTCTTCTGCCTTCAAACTTGTCCTCTGCAGCTTCCTCACCTCTCCCAGACCTCACTGAGGAGCCAGGGCCTGGCTCTGGACTAGACTTTGACTTAAAGGAATGTTGTCGCCAATTTGATCTTTCCAGAACACTTATCGGCCATAAGGCTGTTTTGCTTTATCAGTTGCATTGTTCACTGTGGTAGCACTTAATTTTCTTCAAGAAATTTTGCTCTGCATTCACAACTTGGCTACCTGGTGGAAGAGGCCCACGTCTCAGCCTATCTTGGCTTTTGATACACCTACCTCACTAAGCTTAATCATTTCTAGCTTTTGTCTTAAAATGAGAGGCATGTGTTTCTCTCTGTCAAATAAATAAAATCTTTAAAAAAAAAGAGAGAGACATGTGACTGTTCTTTCACTTGAACATGTAGGGTTCTTTTTTTTTTTAAAAAGATTTCATTTATTTGACAGAAAGAAACACAGCCAGAGAGGGAACACAAGCAGGGGGAAGTGAGAGAGGGAGAAGCAGGCTTCCTGCTGAGCAGGGAGCCCGATGTGGGACTCGATCCCAGGTCTCCAGGACCATGACCTGAGCCGAAGGCAGTCGCTTAACCAACTGAGCCACCCAGGCGCCCGAACACATAGGGTTCTTAATTG
Organism: Spilogale gracilis; assembly: GCA_004023965.1. Lineage (NCBI taxonomy): Eukaryota > Metazoa > Chordata > Mammalia > Carnivora > Mephitidae > Spilogale > Spilogale gracilis. The sequence continues at coordinate 12,182 of PITA01005788.1, read as the reverse complement.
CCCTAATTTCAGCATTATGGTGTCTTATGGAAGAGGGAGGCCCAAGGAGGAGAGGTACAGGGAAACAACCATTTAGTGGAACAGCCAGAACACACACCATGCTTATCGGTTAAGCTCAGGTCATGGGTACAGTTAGTGGTGCCTCAAAACAATTACACAGTAGTAACGTCAGCGATCCCTGACCCCGGATCACCATAACAAAGAGAACAATACTGCAAGAACTACCAAAATGTGACACGGGGAACATGAAGTGAGCAAATGCTATTGGAAAAATGACACCAGTAGATTGGCTCGATTCACGGTTGCCACAGACCTGCAAGTGGTAAAAAATGCATTATCGGCAAAGCACAATAAAGCAAAATGCCTAAAACGAGTTATGCTGCGATTTACAAAGTGGAGACAGAAATTAGTGGGGTAATTGGGCTAGGCAGGAGAATCAAAGTAGAAAAGCATATAAACAGATATTCTTTTTTTTTTTTTTAAGATTTTATTTATTTGACAGAAACACAGAGAGGGAGAAGCAGGCTTCCCGCCGAGCAGGGAGCCCAATGTGGGACTCGATCCTGGATCTCCAGGATCATGACCTGAGCTGAAGGCAGTCGCTCAACCAACTGAGCCACCCAGGCGCCCCTAAACAGATATTCTAATAACGAGTGTGCAACTGCAGGTCTGCGATGGTTTAATTCGCCCAGCTACGTAGTGAGGCATTAATGGGGTCTGCAGAGCTCAGGCAAGTTATGAACTGCTTCCTGAGCTTGATACAAAGGTAATGAATATTATGCAGGATACATTAATCAAAGAATATCACTTTAAGCATTTTTATTATCTAAAAATAAATGAGAGGAATTATATCCACATCAAAGATTTAGGGGAGAATATATATATATATGAATATATATATATATATTTAAAATCATTAAAGTGGCCTTCGGACATTGGAGTCAAATGAAACTAGAATTCTAAGTGATTACTGGATGTGTGTGGTAACACACAAGTTGGTTCGAGCTTCGGTTGTCAACTCGTTTCACCTGGGAACACTCTCACCCAGCTGAACTTTGCAGGGATCCCATCAGAACATGCAGCAAGAAACTTTGGTAAGGCCAAGTTCCTTTGCCTCCAAATAGAGTGGAAAATAGTGCATAAGTATGAAAGTCCCAGGGATAGAGCATCCCATCCTGGGGCTGTCTTCGCTGTCACAAGGCTTAGCAGATAACTTTAGCGTCATAGGGTGAGAAGCTGGGTGAACAACTAAGTAGGAGGCAGTCATGCCCTCACTTAAAGGGGTAGTAGATTTAACAGAGAATAAGTTTGAAACTTTCTTGCAAGTACTTAGTTTGCAGTGACATTTCAGGAAACACTGTCTTCTGTTTTTGTCTTCCTTTAGACCTGAGCAGTTTCTGACCCCAGGCTCTGAAGGTTTAAATCTTAAACCAGGGGATTTTACCTTTTCTTACCTTGTTAGGACAAGTGGTAATAATTTCCCATATCTTTTCTTAACACCAGTTGGAGGATTTTGCCTTTTTTCCCCAGGAAAACTCAAACTTTGATTTTTTTAAATATATTTTTTTAAGATTTTATTCATTTATTTGACAGAGAGAAACACAGCCAGAGAGGGAACACAAGCAGAGGGAGTGAAAGAGGGAGAAGCAGGCTTCCCGCCGAGCAGGGAGCCCGATGCAGGGCTCGATCCTTGGTCTCTGGGATCATGACCTGAGCTGAAACCAGCCGCTCAACCAACTGAGCCACCCAGGCGCCCCTGATTTTTTAAAATATTTTTTCATCTTTACATACAAAATAAACTTTTTTTTTAAAAGATTTTATTTATTTGACAGAGAGAAACACAACCAGAGAGGGAACACAAGCAGGGGGAGTGAGAGAGGGAGAAGCAGGCTTCCTGCCTAGCAGGGAGCCCGATGTGGGACTCGAGCCCGGGGTCTCCGGGATCATGACCTGAGCCGAAGGCAGTCGCTTAACCAACTGAGCCACCCAGGCGCCCCCAAAATAAACTTATTTATTTGTCAGAGATGGGGGTGTGTACAGCCTGGGGAGCAGCAGGCAGAGGGAGAAGCAGGCTCCCTGCTGAGCAAAAAGCTCAACCAGGACTCGATTCCAGCACCCTGGGATCATGACCTGAGCCAAAGGCAGACTCTTTTTTTTTTTTTAGATTTTATTTATTTCACGGAGAGAGAGATCACAAGTAGGCAGAGAGGCAGGCAGAGAGAGGAGGAAGCAGGCTCCCTGCTGAGCAGAGAGCTCGATGCAGGCCTCGATCCCAGGACCCTGAGATCATGACCTGAGCCAAAAGCAGAGGCCCCAACCCACTGAGCCACCCAGGCACCCTCCTTTTTTTTTTTTTTTTTTACGATTTTATTTATTTATTT